>APFE031577643.1:162847-268442 GCA_000404065.3 Pinus taeda
GTAAACCCAAATATAAATACTAAAAACACTAAAATAAACATGGTTTATTTTCATGGTGAGACAATCCTTGTCACAATGAGATATTCAACCATGTTTAGCCATGGTTGGCTATGATTGACAATGATTCACCATCATTGATATTATAAACCTAAGGGAATAATCAACCCAGGGGATTGATATTATAAACCCCAACTAATAATAAACCTAAGGGATTAATACTAAAACCCCAAGGGATTATGAACCCAAGGGAATAATGTTAAGCCCAAGGGCCTAATATTATAAACCCAACATTGGTAAACACAAATATAAATACTACAAACATTAAAATAAACATGGTTTATTTTCATGGTGAGACAATCCCTCTCACAATGAGACATTTAGCCATGGTTGACCATGGTTGGTTATGATTGACAATGGTTGACCATGATTGATATTATAAACCTAAGTGATTGATATTATAAATGCAAAGGAATAATAAATGCAAGGGATTGATATCAGGAACACAAAGGAATAATAAACCCAAGGGATTAATACTAAAAACCTAAGGGATTATGAACCCAAGAGAATAATAATAAACCCAAGGGAATAACATTAAACCCAAGGAACTAATATTATAAACCCAACGTATATAAACCCTAAGATAAATATCATAAACACTAAAATAAACATGACTCACCATCATTGATTTTCATATTGAGAAAATCCTTATCACAATTCCATGTGGACCATGGTTGACCATGGTTGACATCATAATAAACCATGGTTTGCTGGGGAATAATAAACCCAAGAGATTGATATTATGAACACAAAGGAACAATAAGCCCAAGGGATTAATACTCAAAACCCCAAGGGATAACCCAACGTTTATAAACCCTAAGATAAATATTATAAACACTAAAATAAACATGACTGACCATCATTGATTTTCATATTGAGATAATCCTTATCACAATTCCATGCTGGACCATGGTTGACCATGGTTGACATCCTAATAAACCATGGTTGGCTGGGGAATAATAAACCCAAGCGATTGATATTATGAACACAAAGGAACAATAAACCCAATGGATTAATACTCAAAACCCCAAGGGATTATGAACCTAAGGGAATAATATTAAACAAAAGGGACTAACATAATAAACCCAAGAAATACAAACCCTAATATAAAATATTAAAAATACTAAAATAAACATGGTGGAATTAATAAACCATGAGAGTTAATATTTTAACCTTAAGGGATTAATAAACCAAAGGGATTATTAATATGATAAACCCAAGGAACTAATAAACCCAACCATTTAATATTAAAAACCCAACGAATTACTGAACCCAAGGGAGACATATTAAAAACTTAAGGGATCAGGAAGCGCAAGGGATCGATATTACAAACATAATAGATTAATAAAGTTGACCATGATTGGTATTATAAACCCAACCTAATAATAAACCCAAGGAATTATGAAGCCAAGGGGATAATATTAAACCCAAGAGACTAATATTATAAACCCAACATTGGTAAACCCTAATGTAAATATTACAAACACTAAAATAAACATGGTTTATTTTCATGGTGAGACAATCTTTGCCACAATGGGAAATTCAACCTTGGTTGACCATGCTTTGCTAAGATTGACAATGATTAACCATGAATAATATTCTAAACATAAGGGAATAATAAACTGAAGTGATTGATATTATAAACCCAAAGGAATAATAAAACCAAGGGATTAATATTAAAACCCCAAGGGATTATGAACCCAAGGGAATAATATTAAATCCAAGGAACTAATAGTATAAACCTAATGTATATAAACCTTAAGATAAATATTATAAACACTAAAATAAACATGATTGACGATCATTATTTTTCATAATGAGACAATCCTTATCACTATTCCATGTTGCACCATGGTTCACCATGGTTGACATCATAATAAACCATCGTTGACCTAGGAATAATAAACCAAAGAAATTGATATTATAAACCCCAAAGGGACAAGAAACGGAAAGGATTAATACTAAAACCCGAATGTATGTTATAAACCAAAGGGCATAACAAACCAAAGGGATTAACACTAAAAACCCAAGGGATTATAAACCAAAAGGAATAATATTAAACGAGGGATAAATATTATAAAACCAAGGTATATAAATATTAAGAGAAATATTAAAAACCCTAAAACTCAATGTTTTATGTAGGTAATAATATTAAATCCAATGGATTAATATTATAAACCTAAGCTATATAAACACTACAATAAATATTATAAACCTTAAAAGAAAAGGGACTAACAAATACAAGGGTTTATTTTTATAAACCCAATGAATTAGTATACCCAAGGGATAAATATTATCAACCCAAAGGATCAACAAACCCAATGAATAAATATTAAAAACGCATGGGATTAATAAACCCTAAGAATTAACCTTTTAAACCCAAGGGATTGATAAACCCACACGATTATGAGTATTAGAAACCTTAGAGATTATCAAACCATGAGGATTGTTAATATTATAAACCCAACCACAAATAACTGTTAAATGATAATAAATATAATTAATTTAACATTAATATTACATATTAATAAATATATAATAATAAAAATAATTATATAAAAAAATAACTATTACAATTAACATATTATATTTATCAGTGATAATATTCACACAAAGGTATAATATTATAAACCCAAGGTATATATACCCTAAGATAAGTATTGTAAACCCTAGCATGATCATGGTTTATCATGATTGATTTTCATGTTGAGACAATCTTTGTCACAATGTAACGTTGCACCATGGTTGACCGTGATTGATTTTCATATGCATTGAGTCTTTGTCATAAAGCAACATTGGACCGTGGTTGACCATGATTATAAACCAAGGGGATTTATAGTAGACACAAGGATTAATATTATAAACCCTATGAATAATAGTAAAAACCCAAGGGATTACAAACTCAATTGAATAAATCTAATTTTAATTATAGTATTCATATTCATATTGATAAATATATAATAATGAAAATATAAATTACAACTACTTACAATACAAATATATTATAATAAATAATTAATTATTAATTTATATTAATAATAACTATAATGTAAATAAATTATTATTATAATATATATTAAATATAGTGTTATTACTAAAGTATTATTCTTATTATTTTATTTAATTATACATAAATATTTGGGATGGACCCGGTTTACCGTTTTGATTATAATCAAGGATTTATATTTTAGACCAAAATTAATATTATTTAAAACCCTATGAAATCTTTAAATCTGAGGAATAAGAACCCTAAAACATAAGGGACTGATATTATAAACCAAAGTAGATAATAATCCAAAGGGATTAATACTAAAAATCCAAGGGATTAAAAACTCAAGGGAATAATATTAAACCATGGATAAATATTATATACCCTAAAACCCCAACATTTTATAAAACCTTGAGAATAATATTAAATCCAATGGATTAATATATAAACTCTAAAATAAGTATTATAAACCCTAAAATAAACATGGTTGACTATACAGTCCCTTGGGGTTTTAAACCCCAAGGGACTATGAACCCAAGGTAATAGTATTGCACCCAATGGATGAATATTATAAACCAAAGGTATATGTACCCCAAGATAAATATTGTAAACCCTAGAATTATCATGGTTGACCATCGTTGATTTTCATATTGACACAATCTTTGTCACAATGCGACACTGCACCATGGTCAACCATGATTGGTTTTCATATGCAATGAGTCTTTGTCATAAAGCAACGTTGGACCATGGTTTACTATGATTATAAACCCCATAATAATAACATTCTCTCGTTCTGTGTCAACCCAAAAATTCAAATATCTCTTTACATTAATTTAAAATATTAATAAATGGTCACGTGGGGTTATTATAGATTTTGAAATATTTGGAATATAGTAAATACATTATATTTTGTTAGTGAAGTTTTCAAAATATTTTGGAAACACGATAGATAGAATATTTTAGATTGACCGTAAATAAACAAATATAAGTAGTGATCACAGTGAACTTGGAAGATCATAACCATTGTCATGGTGGCCTACACAGTCATGTATTCAAACGCAAACTATAATAGATGATTGAAATGTAACACAAAAACTAAACCAAGTGTGATTCCACATTTATAGCATGAAAAATTCTTCTCGGATCATGTGCTCCATGTTCCTAGACTGCCTTGGAGACGGAAATAACATACAATTTCAAGCCACCGAATAATTGGAAGATCCTCTATAAAACGTATTTATAAAGGCTTTTTTGAGCTGCAAGTTTGAGGTTGAAGGAGCCTCCGAGAGTGTGTATCTCCCATTTGATGTTGGATACATTAACCTTCAATATGGCCATACAAACAAGCCACTTATGTGTAAAAATTCTGCTCTTTCTTCAAAGTATGTTGTAGAGTGGCTATGTAATATTTTGTTGGTTCTCCAAAGTTTGTTTTAGAGTGGACGTGTTTAATAGTATTAAAAGAAATGAATAGATATTCAATGAATAAGCTTGGAAGTACAATAACTATAAAGAATATCTGGAGAGGGCTCATTTGAAATAAATTTAAGTGAAAATCACAAACCCTAATCTTCATAGTATTAAATATAAAAATTTGGCAAACTGACATCATAATTTAATTGTTTGAAACATAATAGAGGAAAATTTATTGCAAAACATGCCAAGATGATTTGCCTTATCACAATTATATTTATTTTCACACAATTTTTTATTTTTCTCCTTTTAATTATATTTATGTTCAGACTATTTTTTTCCAATGCTTTCTCTCATTTTATACATTGTCATTTGCTATCAAAATCAAGAAAAAAATTAAATATAAAAAGTGAGACTTTGGGCCTGCAAATCCCTAATAGCATAAGCAAGGCAAGGGCATCTCCAAATCATAGAACCAAGGTGGGACATGCCGAGAAAATAGATCAAAGCCACACAAAGAGAATGGTAATGGGAAGGTGACAAAAGACATATGAAATCTGTATGAGTTCCATAAGGGCCCCTCTCATAAAAATGATGAATGTCACACAAGGAAGTCATTGGAGGCCAACCTTCCCTATGACATCAAGTTATTCAAAGATGAATCTATTATGTGATACTTTCCCCTTGAGGTTTGTCATCCTATTTTAGGCCAACCATACTTGTGGAAGCATTATGTTATATACCATTCTAGACCTCATAGTGTTATCATTACTTTGGGAAGAAACTATAGAGGATACCAAAGGTTACTCCACCTACTATCATTTATTCGATATTTGTTAAGAAATGTAGTGACGTCATCTCTTAGACTATGAAATCTGTCTTCTTCTTAATTCAATGTTAATGTAAGGAAAAGATTGTGGCCAAATCCATGACCTCCACACAGGATCCATCCACATGGGAGAAGTAAGTAGAAATTATCATGGAAAGATACAATGACATCTCCTCACCCACTTGGGTACATCTACACTATTAGGTCAATAATTCATTCAATTTGATCGTAGAAAATCTCTACCCAATGCAATAATTTATTGTTAGAAATTAATTAACGCAAATGAAATGCATAAAATATTGTAGAAACACAAATACAAAAACAAATCAAATAAGAGAGATACAAATATATGTGGTTCACCTAATTTGGGCTACTTTCACAGAGAAACAATGATTCCTTCCTTTTCTATTATGAAGAAAAATGAAGAGATACAACCTACTATAGGTCTGCTGCAATTTCCTCTTAGTTCTCACACAGTCTCCACTCTCTTTCTCACTAAGAAAAATAATCCACGGTCACAATACAATTCCCTCATATAAACTAAGGTTTGCCTTCTATGTAAAAAAACCCTAAATTAACATAACTTATACTGTCAGATCATTCGCCTAATAAACAACTCAGATTGACTACGAAATCACAATATTTTACAAGGTAAATTTCTATCTATTTTTAGCTTCAGGGGTGCTACCCTCGAACCCCCATTAGGGGGGGTGGGGGGGCACTAATAAAACTCATTCCCCCCCACCCCTAGAGCCCATGACGATGATTAAAAATGTGACGTTACCATCCTATTATGAACAATGATGAAATGTTGATGAAACAAAAAACCTCTAAATAATCAGAAATATAATCAATATGCACACCCAAAAATCTCCCACTTAGAGATTGATTATATAAACTACATCGTTGCTTCACTTATTGAATAACGACTCCACTTGGACCTAGTTATCTCTCATCTTCACCATAATAGTTTAAGACCAATTGAAACTAAGCAGATTCTCATTTTCTCCCTACTTACAACTTTCGTTAACATATCTCTAGGATTCTGGCTAATGTGTATATTTTCCAACTTCAATCGCTCATCTTCCAACACTAACCATATGAAATGGTACTTGAGATGTATATCTTTAGTCTTTGAATGAAATGTTGGGTTCTTTGCAAGATGAGTGGCCCTCTGGAAGTCACTGTATAACCTGCTCATCTCCTTCTTTTAGCCAAATTCATCCATAAACCTTTGTAACCAAATCATTTTTTTACTAGTGTCTCTAGCAGAAACGTACTCTACTTTAGTTGTTGAATGTGAAATAATGTTTTGAAATTTTATATTCCAACTAACAATTGTTCCACCTATAGTAAACACATACCTTTTGGTGCTCCTCCTATCTTTATCACCTACCATATATGCAACAACAAATCCCTGTAGAGAAATGTTTGAACCACCAAAGAATAATGATTGATTTGTGGTACCTCTCAAATACCTCGGAATACACTTCACTACCATCCAATTCTATTTTCCTCGATTGTTCATCGACATGCTTACAACTGTCACTACATTTCCAATATCAAGCCTTGTGCATACCACTACAACATTAAGCTTCTAATTGTTGATGCATATCGAACTTTACCCACATATCCATCTCTTCTTAAGTCTTTGGACACATCTCCATACTTAGTTTGAAATGGCTAGCCAAAGGTGTACTAATTATTTTTTCATTCTTCATCTTAAACATATCCAACACCTTTCCTATGTACTTACTCTAAGACAATGTTAATTTTCACGTTTCCTTGTGTCTATTTATTCTCATACCAAGGATTTGTCTTGCAACGCCCAAATCCTTCATAGCAAATGAATTAGTCAATTTTCCTTCGAGCACATTTATTCCTTCCTTGTTTGACCCTGTAACATGCATGTCATCTACATAAAATAACAATATAATATAGTTTCCATCATTTTTCTTTTTAAGATAAACATAATGGTCAGAGTGACATCTAACATAACCTTGTTCAGACATAAACCTATCAAATTTTAGATATCACTACCGTGGATCTTATTTTAAGCCATACAAACTCTTCTTCAATTTGCACACTAACTTATCCTTCTCTTTGACCTCACACCCTTGTGGCTACTTCATATATATATGTATTCCTCCAAATCCCTATGGAGAAAGGTTGTCTTTGTATCTAATTGCTCAAGATCCAAATCTTTTGCTTCCACTAGACTTAAAATAGTTCTGATTGATGTCATTTTAACAATACGAGAACAAATTTCATCAAAGTGTATACCTTTATTTTGTGCAAACCCCCTCACCAAAATTCTAACCTTATATGTATGATTAGCTCAATATTCTTCCTTCAACCTATAAACCCATTTATTCTGCAATGTTGTTTTACCTGCAGGTAACTTGAATAAGTCCCATGTCTGGTTATGCATCAATGAGTCCATCTCTTCTTCCATGGCTTGCTCCCACTTCTTCCTTATTTCTACTTCTTCATATATTTTTGGTTTACCAAAATGAGTCAACAATCAAGGGGTCTACTTATCTTGGTATATTTTCTAACACCACTTTCAGGTGTTTTAGGTACCTGTTGTTTTTTGTTGTTGTTGTTGTTATTGTGGTTGCTGATCATTGTGATTTTCATGCACCTTTACTTTTTTTATGATCTCCTCAAGAACTTTGTATTCTTTGTTTTCCTTTTCATGTTCCCTTCCCTACGTCTAATACTTATACAAGAAATTTTCATTGAATATGACATATCCGCTCCTAATGATTTATTTTTTTATTTTCATAGTCATATAAGAAATAACCAAAATCATTTACACCATATCCAATAAAGGGACATTTCATTGATTTTTCCTCAAGCTTTGTTTTATTTTCTTTATTGATGTGGGCAAAGGCTTCACAACTCAAAGTCTTTAAAAATGAGTAGCTTACCTTTTTACCTCTCCATGCCTCCTCCAAAATACTACCCTCCAAGGAACTTGAAGGCCCTGTGTTTATTTGATAAACAACAATATATACAAAATCTACCCAAAACTGTAAGGAAAACTCTCCATGCAATCTCATGCACCTTGCATGCTCCATGATTGTCCTGTTAATCCTTTCTGATGCACCATTTTCTTGTGATCTTCCTGGAACTATCTTCTCTTTGAAAATTTCATGCTCTAAACAATAGTTATCAAACTTTCTGTTGCAGTATTCACCTCAATTGTTTGATCTGAGACACTTCAACTTCTTTCCTCTCTTATTCTCAACCAAAGCTTTCATATTCTTAAAAGTTTCAAGTACATCAGATTTATTTTGAATACAATAAATTGAGGTTTTCCTAGTTGCATCATTAACAAAACTAACATAATAGTAAGATCCACCAAGAGATGATACTTGAGCAAGTCCCCATACATCCGTATGCACACGCTCTAATCTTCCCTCTTATTTTCCTTCCCAACTTCAATAAATATGACCCTATTTTTTTTCCATAAACACAATTTTCATAGAAATCCAAATCAAAATGCCTCAAACCTAACAAAAAAAACGTTGAGTGAAGAATTTTCATGCCCTTCTCACTCAAGTGTTTGAGCATATGTGATCCAGGTGGATGTTGGCGGTCACCTACCTATCGCACTTAGACCTCCACAACTGTCTCTCTCAGTCTTTCAGTTTCCTTAATTTTAGCACAATTAACTATTTTTGGCTATTGTTTTGGGTCTTGAATTTATGGAGCCGTTTCGAGGCCCTAAACGACGTTTTTTGGGAAAACTAGAAGAAATATGAATCCATGGACCAATGTTGCTCATCCTGAAGTTGTAATCGTCGGATACATATTTCTAACGAGGTATTGTGCGTGTCAAATGGAAATAGTATGCCAAAGTTATGACCCGGGGAAGTTGATGTATCAATTTATCCAAAATGGGTCCCATAATTTCGCACTTCATCTCCTAGGGTTAGGTTTTTGGATGTTGAGGGTCTTCCATTATTTCTTAACAATAAATAGGACTTTGAGCCTCATTGTGAGATAGTTCATAAGCATGCAGCCGCCACATCTCTTCTCAAAGATGAGCTACCATCGCCCTAGCTAGTTTATTTCCATTTCTGTTTGCAAGCATATTTCAGTATTTTACATTGATCAAATGAAGTATTATTTATGTTGAGTCTCTATATTTGTAGTTATATCTATAATTTGTTGCATTCTTGTTTAAATCCAGATCAGTAGTATTAGAGTGATCTACTCTTTCTCTGTTTTTCTTTGGATGTCCCCAACGAGGTCAGGATATAAGGAGTTAGGGCTTGAACTCGTCGAACCTTTGCAAGACTAGCCTGGCAAATCCCGACGGCCTCCCATGGTAGATTAAATGATAGATGAGGGGGTAGGAGATCCTATCAAAATCTTACTCGAAGAAACCCTCGAGCGACAAAGGAACACGATGATGGAAAACTTTTCCTAGATCCTTCAACAGCTAGCCAAGGGTGATGCATATGCTTCCAATAGCTACGCTGGAAATTCCACACACTTAAAGTACAAGTTAACCTTGAAATCCCCATATTCGAGGTTCAGATAGTCGTAGATGCCATAGATAAATGTTTAAATCTGCTAGATGATTATTTTTCTATTCATGAATTTTCCAGCCAAGAAAACAGTTTTTTCACTTCTCAAAGTAGCCCCCCACGTGAAGGACTGGTGGGAAACCTACTGCAAGCAGAAGGATGAAAGTACAGGCTCACTATTCTCAGTCGCACCCACTTGGAATTCATTCAGGGATGCCATCAAGGAGTAGTACTACCCTATTAAAATCTATGAGGATAAATACATAAAGTGGACCACGCTGTGGCAGGGAAGGGACCAAGATGTGCCGAAAATTACAAATAATTTTCATGCCCTTTGCACAAAGTTGGGTAGCAAGGATTCTGAGGTGCATTTGGTACTCAAATACCACAACTACTTACATACATATCTGGGACGAGATGGAGTTCTTGAACATCTCCTCGCTCGGCATGACATACTGATACACTGTCAAGATCGAGGAAAAGTTTAAACAAAAGAAAAGAGACTTTGGATCTGCAAATCTAAAGAAAAAAGGATAAAGCCAAGGCAAGGTGACCCAAGAAAAACCATCAAAGTTGTAAGAAAATAAAAACACCATGAAGTCAAAGAAGGACACAGGAAAGTGGTGTGAGTTCCATAAGAGCCCCACTCATAACACAAGTGAGTGTCGGACCAAGCAGTTGTTGATGGCTGAGTTGAAGGCTTCAAAATCAAATGCATGTTCTGACCCTAAGTCAGAACCTAACAACAGGAATGACAAAGGGAGGAAAATCATTGATGCAGAGCCCAACACCACTGTCTCCACCACCAAGGTCCAGAAGATTGAGCTCGAAGATCCACAAAAGGGGGAGCATCTTTTCCACTCAAAAATGTGGGTGAAGGGTTCGCCGCTATAATTCATTATCAACAGTGGCAGCCAAAAGAACCTCATTTTAGCAGAGGTCATGAAGCAGATGGAACTACCAATCGTACCACACTCGCAACTATACAACATCAGGTGGCCTCACCAAGGATTAGATCTCCAAGTCCGCCAGCATTGTCGCCTTCCCTACACCATCAAGCCCTTCACATGTGAGGTATTGTGTGATGTTGCACTGCTTGATGTTTGTGATGTATTATTAGGCCAACCATAATTATGGAGGAAACATGTTGTGTATGAGTCAAGACTTCGCATTGTTATTATCTCTTTGTGTAATACATTATATAGGATACCAGAGGTAGCCCCACCTACCACCACATCTTTGATATCTGCTAACAAAGGCAGTAAGATCATCTCCCAGAATAGGAAATTTATTTTCTATCTGGTTCGCCTTCAAAGTAAGGGGAAGATTATAACCACATCCATGGCCCTCGGGAAGGTTTCCTCCACGTATTAGAAGCAGGTGGATACAGTCATGAAATAAGACAGTGACATATTCTCCTCACTCAAAGGAGTATCATTGCATTTTCAAGTCAAGCATTCATCCGATCTGACTCCCAGAGCACCTCCACCCAAAAGGTCGATATATTGTTGCTCCATTGTGGAAAATGGCAAGTAAAAGCAGTGAAATTATCAACATTGGGTGCCATGCAAGTTTCAGGGGGCGAAATAATCTGGCTGCATCTGTAGAAAGAATGCCTTACAATAGCCCATTGGACGCTTCAACCACTTCGATATGGTCCTTACACCATTACCGAGGTTGTGGGAAATAATTCTTTGGAGCACAGAATTCCACCATTCCTTGTTTTTCACTGAGTGTTCAATGTGGACCGCCCTCAACAATGCTTCCCACCATTACTGGAAACATCAAAGGTTGTAGAACAACTCACAAGGGACCAAGTTTAGCAAAAGTTTTCGCATTTTATGGAGGCACTCAATGCAATGGGGACCATTTATTCCTAAGGGGGAAGTAATGATCCAGGTGGATGTTGGTGGCCACTCGCATATCTCACTTCGCCCCCCACAATTGTCTCTTTTAGTATTTTAGTTTCCTTAATTGTAGCACAATTTACTATTTTTGGTAGTTTTTTCAGGTCCTGAACTTTTGGAGGGGTTTTTTGGCCCTAAACAACGTTTTTTTGGGATAACTAGGAGCAACATGGGTCCATGGACCTATTTTTGTCATCCAAACATTTTAATCGTCGGATACATATTTCTAACGAGGTATTGTGCGCATCAAACGAAGATCGTATGCCAAAGTTACAACCCCGAGAAGTTGATGTAACAATTTACCCAAAATGGGGCCCATAGTTTGGCGCTTCATCTCCTAGGGTTAGGTTTTTGGATTTTTAGGGTTTTCCTTTATTTCTCAACAATAAATAGACCTTCGAGCCTCATTATAAGATAGTTTAAAGGCATGTAGCCACCACATCTCTTCTCATAGATAAGCTACCATCGCCCTAGCTAGTTTATTTCCATTTCTATTTCCAAACATATTTAAGTATTTTACATTAATGGAATTAAGTATTATTTCTATTGCATCTCTCTATTTATGGTTTTATCTGTAATTTGTTGCGTTCCTGTTTAAATCCGGATCAATATGATGCCAGAGTGTCGTATCTTCTCCTATGTAGGTTAAAGCATTAACATAATTAGAAATATTATTTCATAAATAAAATGTACCAATTTTTTCTCCTTTTTCTATTATACAAGCTCCTTTAGTGACCTTCCGGGTTTTTTCTGTGAAAGTAGTTACACAACTTTCACCTCTCAACTACCCTGTTAAAATTATGTTTTTCCAGAGATATGGAACATACCGTAGCTCATTCAATAGACATTGGTTTCCATTTTGTTGCTTTATAAAAACCTTACCCATTCAAATGGTTTTATAGGGTTTATCAGACAAACTTCTCCAACATCTGCTTACACATCGTCATGAAAATGTTTCCTCTCAGGCGTGGAATGGAATGAGGCCCCTGAATCTACCACCCAAGCATCAATAATCTTCTCTAATGAAAGAACGAAAGCAACTTTGAAAACATCACCTATCACATTCACTTTGGGATTGTTCTCTTGTTGTCCATCTTCTTCTTTCCCCTCCCGAGATTTGGAGTCTCTCTTCAAATGTCCTTTCTTCCCACATTTCGAGAACACTATCCCTAATCTGGATTTAGATACTCCTTTTCTTGACTTATTGCGATTTCATGGACTCCTTCCTCTTTCGATTAATTTTTCTTCCCCTAGTATTTGTAGTCAAAGAATTACCTAATGTCTCACCAAAGCTTTTCCGTCACATTTCATCTTTAAGGATGACACCAAAAACATCATCAAACTTTAAAGTACTAGATCTATAGATGGAGTTACTAATAGCCATAACTAGGACATTCCAACCTTTTGGCAATGAGAACAAAAATAACATAGCCCTAACTTCATCATCAAAATTTACCCTTACAGAACTTAACTGACTGGTAACAATTTTAAATTCATTTAAATGACGAGTAACAGATCCACCTTCTAACATATTCATATTAAATACATGCTTCATAAGAAATATCTTATTTGAGGATGGGGTTTTCTCATATGGTTTGTCCAAATTCGGTTATTAAACCTTTTGATGTTGTTTCCTTTGAAAATGTTAAATGCCACCAACACTCCTAGACACAACCGTATTATTCCTAGTGCCTTTCTGCTGAGAATATCCCAAGATGCATCGGTGATACTCATCGAATTCTTTGATTTTCCATTGAATGGTAGGTACATATCTTCCTGATATAGATAATATTCCATCTGCATCTTCGACAACTAGAAGTTTTGGTCATTAAATTTCTTGACCCTAAACCTACCATATTATGCCATTACTCCCAATCAAACCAAAAACCCTTCTCTCCTGCAAGTTTATCTGCCAAATAAACCTTTGGATCTAATACCAGTTGTTATAAATTAATTAATAGAGTAATTAAATACATAAATATTACAGAAACACATATACAAAAATGCATAAAACAAGAGAGACACAGATATACATGGTTCACCCAATTTAGGCTACGTCTAAAGAGAAATAGTTTGTCCTCCCTTTTATATTATACAACAAAAAAAAGAGATGCAACCTACAATGGATACATTGTAGTTTCCTCTCCACTCTCACACAGTCTCCTCTCTCATTCTCGCTCAGAATAATAATCCACAACCACAATACAATTCCCTCATATAAACCGAGGGTTTCCTTCTAGGAAACAAAACCCTAAATTAACATAACTTCTACCGTGAGATCATCTCCCTAATGAATGAACATGATTGAATATGAAATTACAATATTTTACAATGTAATTTTTCATCTATTTTTATCTTCGGGGGTACTTCCCCACACCCCCACCAAGGGGGAACCCATAAAAGTCATCGTTTCCCGCACCTAGATTCCCCTAATGATGATTAAATGGGTATCATTTTTTCCCCGTTAGGAATAGGGATCCAATGTGGTTGAAACAAGAAACCTCTAAACAACCAAGAAGATAATAAGTATCCACACCTAACATTTATTGCTTCTCTCTTCTAGAAAATGAGGAAATCAAGCGCAGATCCAAGAGATACTCCAAAAAAGGCACATTCAACTAAGTTCGTCACCTTGTCGAAGCCTAATTATACTCATCCAGAAGAAATACATAATCTGACAAATTTTCATTGATTATTGGACCCTGAAGAAAATCACAGTGTGGAACTAATATACAACTCCATGGATTGATGACCTTCTTGACCACCTGCGACGAACATCATCCAAAATGTTTCCTACACTCAAATTTTGGAGCCTATTACGAATCTTACGGTTATTCATTCTATACTCACTTCTTGGCTGATAATGCTTTGTTAATATTTCAATCTCTCTTCTTGTATTTCAAGTGTCAAAGTCACCTGCTTATGCATGCTCAGTCTGTAATGAGTTCATGAATTCATTCTTTCACGTAAGCATGAACAAACCTAGCACATCATCTCAAGATAGTGTTTGTGTTATGCTCAAATGATGTCGACAGTTAGTGTGCATGTTGATTGATAGTCTCTCACTTTTGGTTGTGTTGGTACTTCTATTTCAACGAGTTTTTCAAACTATCACTTTTGTGCACCTGAGTGTTGTTTTCATGTTTTCAACTGTCATTTTTTATTTATTTCACTCTAATTAGTGTCATTTTGATGTTAGCTTCACTCTAGCATGTTTCCCTTTCACCTTCATTCACATATTGAAATGACATTCGTTATTTTTTTTCCATATAACATATGTAATTTTTGGGCCTCGGAAGTGTTTCTTATCCTATAAACTGAAGTTTTGGCTTATTTCAAGGGAAAATATTTATGATAATGATTTTTTCCTATCATGTAGAAATGTTTCGCATTCATTTCCAAAGTTTGAAGCATTGTCACACATGTGTTGCAACTTTTGTCGTAAAGAATATGTTTTGTGTTGCACTTGATAGGATTTGTCGCAAAGTTGTTTCATTGAGGAAGTCATGTTGTTCATACATTTTGAGTGTTCCTTATTGTTTCCTCAAGTGATCTAAGTGTGTGATTATGCTCTGAGTCTCTTGCTTTCTCATCTTCATCCCATTGATCCAACACTTAGTCCAACTACGAAAAATCCTCTACCGAGCCACTCAACTTCATTTTACCAAGCCTCAACTGCGCACTAAGAAGTCTCAACCTTCTAGCAACATCCTTATCCCTAGGCACTACCTAATGCATAGTCTTTTCCTTCTAGTACTACACACTATGCAATCACAATGCTCATGTACAACCTCTAACCTCCAAAAATGCACAATTTTTGTGTCCTACCCAATCAGTATTGCGCATTGTGCAATTTCAAGGCTCAGGCCTCAACCCTAAGCTCACGAACTGTAAAATTGTGAAATCACCTATTGTCCCTACCTCACAGAACTACGCACTTGGAAAAATCAAGGCTCAAGCCTCTGACCTAAGTCCTCAAGTCTCTCAACTACGCAGTCCCTCTATTCAAGCCTCCTGGACAGTGCATTACGTGGTCTCAAGGCTCAATCTTCGAGACTAAGTCCTTGAGTTCCTCAAATATGCATTTCCTTGGTCTTTGTCCTTCCATAACTGTGGAGTGGGCCTCAAGCGTGAAATATATTGAACCTAGCCATCCTGAATTGCGGATTATAGAGTCTCAATCCTCAATCCTAGACCTTGGCCTTTGGAATTGTGCAATACCATAACCATTCACTCAACCAGTCACCAATTCCAACATTAATAGGGGAGTTCATGAAATATGTTAGGCTAGGGTTTTTGTATTGATGTTAGATTATCATGAATGGTTTTCAATTGCAGACACTTTATCTTATCATGAGAGGATGATGATGGAGTAAAAGTAGAAGGGAACCATGCTAGAAGACACATACGAAGCTGAATGAATGTCATGATCATCATGTGATAAGATAAAGGAACACCAAATTATGATAGAATATCAATGATTAGGACCGCATGAAAGCTCCATCCAATTCACAACCCTTTTGATGTTGGATATGAAGAACAAAGCATATCTCTTATAAAAATGAAGCATTTCAAATCTCTTCTTGAAGGCAAAGCAGTAAAAAAGAGTGGCTTGATATTTCCATGTCATCATGAAATCTATGTCATCAGTGTTATGAAATGTCATGAGTCACGATGTGCCATGAAATCTGTGGATTACGTAAATTCTATATTGGAAAATGTAATGTAAATTGGAAGTCCAAGAGTCATCCATGTAATGTGAAAAGTCATGTGCAACTCAAAAGGTCATAGAGAAGTAAAACATTCATGAAGGTAGCCCAAGAGTCACATGGGAGGTGAATGATCACCCGATTTGTTATAAATTCACCCTTATTGTACATGCAAAGAAATTTTCACCTTGGATCTACCTAACAGACATTAGAGAGGGAGATAGTTGTTTTAGATGAACAAGTGACTACTATAATGCTCCACTATTGGGGTTAGTGGTGTCCATTGTCTTAATGTATCTTGGAACTTTTACTTAATTCAGAAGCTTGTTGAGCTGACACACTTTCATGCATATGTCATGAAAATTGTAAGCATTATCTTTGAATCTTTGCAATATATGTTTTTTCCTTCTCTGCTAAAGAAATTGAACTATTTTAGTGGATTTGGTACTTATCTTGTTAAAGATGTGTTGTACTTTATTTAACAAGTATTGCTTCCTTATGAACTATTTTGCTGGTTGATCAACAATTCATTCTTATGTGAGTGATTGTGTGCCTTTTCTATATTATTACTATTACTTTTATTTAAAAGGCCCATTGTTCTTCCCCCTTCGGTAGAAGGACCTTGATACTTTTCACAACTAAACATTTCACAAAGAATACTCACATACCGATCTAAAGATACCTATGTATTACTCTCTTGTGTTGAACTTTGTAGCCAAGGAAACTATACACCAATACACGGAAGCTAGGTTGATACTTTGGATAGGGCTCCTACTCCAAACAGTGTGATGTCTAATTGGGACTTGACATCTAGGAGACCGCCTTGGTTGAAGGATTTCCACCACCGTCAACAAAATATCATTAGAAGGAGGGCTAGATGACGAGTTGTTCTCATTGACTCTGTTTTGAGCCTCTTATCTCAAATGGATCATCCTCAAATCTTACTCCCAAGGTTTTTTTCTAACCTGTCCCCTAGTAAACTTTAAATCCCTGATGAGCCTCTTTATAAGCTATCTTAATTAAGGTTTGATTGTGAGGAAAAAACATCCATAACTTAGCACATCTCTTATTTTCTTAAATTTTTTGAATATTACAAAATTGATGATGAATATTTTGCATGTGTTGCTTTCTTCCTCACCCGTGAAGGTCATGTTAATCAATGGTGCCATATCTTACCATCTAATTCCATCCATTATTTTCACCATTTCCTCAAGCCTTTTAGAGGAATGATTACCAAGATGTTTAAAAAATAATGAATCATCTAAGAATGAAGCCTGACGAATCATTTGAGTATTTTTTTGGGCGATTCCTTCAACTTTTTCATGTGCTCCATGAAGAAGATACAGATTACGATTCTTGAAACAAAAGTTAGAGCGTTTTGTTGATATATATTTACACAATGTATCCAAACCACCTGATGTTTCTTCTTCCCAAACTCTTGTAAATCATGAGAAACCCCTAATTTCATAGGAGGAACCTGCTATTCATTTTGTTCTTTATCCTCCTTTTCTAGTTTTAATGAGGGTGCCTTCTCGAAACATTAATAAATCTTGAAAATATTCACATTAAATTCCTAATCCATATTCTCATCCTCCTTCCACTCTTCATGGTTAAGATCCCATGGAGGAGATTCTGGAATGGTTCATGAACCTATGGTAAAGACTAATTTCTACATTCTGCAAGATAGTATTAACACTCATAACTTTAGTCTTGGATTTGATTTGGATTTTTTTATCCTCTATCATCTACATCCCATGACTCTTTGTACCATGATCCACTTGATCAACTTGCTCCACCAGCTAGTTTTTTACACACTCTTGACTTTCACGTTGCTGTTCCAAATAGAGATCAAGTTCAAGGTAGTCAAATTACACAGGTAGAGGAGCAGGAAGGTGAATATTATATTAATATTTATTCTCCTTTTTAGAGTCCTTCATGTGAAGATGGTGTTGTTTCACTCTTGGATGATAATGAATATAAGAATCTTGGTGATGATTCGAATAGAACCAATTTTCCTGATCAATATCAAGTCATGGAAAGCCATCATCCTGATGATTGTGACAACATTACTGTATGGGATGATGTATGCCCAAGTGCACCAACTAATATTTTGGTTCCTCCAAAAGATTTTGATTTGACATAATTAGATCTAGAATCTAGCGCAAGTGAATAAAATGTTTTTATCAAAACTTCCTCTTCATCTCACTATCCCTTTTGTTATCCCGTCTACGATGCATCTACATGAAATGAAGATACTTCATGTTTTTCAAGTTCTTCATCGAATGAGATAACTTCCCAATTGACTCAAGGTAGTCAGGTTGTCCATGATGAAATAGAAAATAATGATATCATTGAGTATCCTTTTCATCAGGTATCATCTCTTATTTTACAATCCTTGAAAGTTTTTGGACTTGCTAGAGAGGTGAAGCATGTCAACTTTCGTTGATGTTTATGTCAAGATCTCACAAATCTGGTATGATCTCTGAAGTGAGTCAAGTTTGGTTTTCCTCTCAAAATATTTCTCTTTACATGGTTTCGGAGGATGTATATTCCTTCTTGAAATATGTTTGCCATTGTCGATGTAATCTTCAAACTTTCAATATTTGATTTCTAATCAGATTCAAGTTTCTATTTCATTTGGTTCATCTCCATAAAAAACTCTTTTCGTTAACTCACGTTTGGAGAGTGTTTCTCTCATAGAAGCACAAAATTGTAAATTTGATTATTCTAAGGATGGAATTCAGCCAAAGGAGTCATACCTATCACATTATTCTGAAAAAAAATCAACTTCTAATCCTTCTTGTGAACATTTAGATGCTAAAATGTTTCTTCATCACAACATAAATGTTTTTGAGCATGAGTGAATGTGATGCTGGAAAACTTTATCTTTCCATTGTTCCGCATGGACCTCTAGGTTATGGTCCCATGTATAAATCTTTGATGAAACCGATCTGCACCCTTTACACAAATCTAGACTTAAACCAATTAAACCCTTGTTTAATTAAACTAACAAACCCCAATCAATACCTTGGATCCCAAACAAATTAAATCCCAGTTTAATCCTTATTGCATCCAGAAATTAAATTAAATCATGATCATTTTCCAAAGTGATATATGTTGGATCTCGTACCTTCACAATGAATGGCTACGATCAATCTTGAATCCAGTCGGATTAAACCACAATTCATAACTCATCGCGTCCGAAATTGGTGTTAATCTTTGTGCATTTCCCAATATGACTACCATCAAATCTTCCCCTTTCAAACCGATGATCACTATTAACTGAGCTATTAATTCAATTTTATGATATATCGCGTCCGTTTTTAGAATTAACGTCTACACTTGTTAGCACACGATCACCGTTAGATCTGTTGGTCTATTGATCGAACAATCCAGATCTTCTGTCGATAGTATCCATTGATCTGGTTGATTCGACAATCTCCCTTCTTCCTCTGGGTTTCTCATGAATTGGTCAGGGTTTCTTCATTCTACCAAAACTTAGCACTTCTGCCAATTTTAGTCTGTATCTAGTTTTGTGACCTTGAAACATATCCAAGGAATTAAGATTCTATATAATTAACAGAGGATTCAACCTACGATTAAAGAATCAAATCACATAATAAAATCACGCAAAAACATGTTTTGAACATAACACTCCTTTCATTCATAATAGTAATTACATATACATTCAGAACATCTCGTACTCTGATCTATTTGCTCCACTACTTAGCTCTCTATAAAACTCTACGACACTATCCTCTAACAATCTTCACCTGATTTACATTGCATTTTGGCCTCTCATCACAACATGCAGGTTCACTGATTATAGGAATAATTACATAATTATGGATTATACTAAATCCATGATTTTTCCCACAATTCACTCAACTAATTCCTTTTCTAGGATCTCGTAACCCCAAGATCTCTACGAGATCTACACATATCAATGATCCCTATTATTATCAAATAGTTGAGAATATTTCACAACTGAAAGCCTCACACATAGATTTCTCACTTAATCTAACAATATTCCTAAAAAGAATTAAAAATGTCACCCCCTAAATCAACCAAATGAACAATAATATTCTGAGCAGGATGCTCCTACATCAAGATGCATGGGTTATTTGATGAATCAAATTCTTCTTCACTCATTTTACCCTGATTCGTTTCATGTGTTTTCTATACTATAATTCCTTTTCACCTCTTTCGACAATTATGATGCTAGTGAAGTATGTAACCAATTACATGAAAAATGGTTTGTTGTATTCATCACATGAGGAAAATGTTTCTGTTATGCAGAGCATTCATAAAACTATTCAAATTAATTTATCCTTGTTAATTACAAACTAGTAATCTGATGCTTTACTCAGTCCATCTGATCATGAGTCTATCTCTGATGACTATCATTCAACTTATTATGTTCCCATCAACACATCAAATGCCAATTATTTTATATCCTTTGATCTTTATCATTTATCATCTCACTATCCAGGTACTTGTCAAGCAGTTGAGGCACTTCACACTCGCTGATGGATATGGAAACTCGTCACTATCTTGACTCTCATGTTGAATACGATTGGATCTATTTCCCCTCATAATATTCTCATTATAATCACATGCCTCTAATTAAAAAAATCATCTTTTCAAAGATTTCAGGTTTTTCAAGAGGATTTTCACAAATTTTTACGATCCAATCATTGAATGGTTGGAGCAATATTACCTAGAAATCTCTATCACAAATAAAAGGTTTTGATATTTCCTCACTATTGCTAAATATTTCTATGTAGATGAAGATACATTCATAACAAACTTGTTTTTTATCAGAAAGGGAAGAATGTGATCTAGTTAAAAGTAGTAAATATGAGATATCTTTATGCTAATAAGCAAGACCTTCAAACTTTTGTACAATTTATTCAAGTTCTTATCTTTTTTGTTGCACATTGCTTTATATCAATTTTGATAGATCATATCTTTGTGTATGCAGGTCGAGAGAAGAAATGTTGGCTACATTGGAAATTCCATTATATGTACCCGTGACCTTCTAGCTAGTTAGGTCAGGATTAGGTCTAGCTCCATATTAGTTTCCTTTGCACATACATCCTGCGCTCCCTTTCTATACTCGTTCATTTTCTTTCTAAATTTTTTCTTGCATCCTCTTTTCCATTAGACTCCATTTGTTTTATTATTTTGATTTTTGTTTTCTTGTTGTGTCTTCTCTCTTCCATGTTTTGTTGAATAATACTTCGCATGAAGGATGCCACTTTGGCTCAAAAATAATGTGAGAAAATTAGAAATCAGATTTGTGACACTACAACATTTGGCTGACCTTCAATCCTTCATTTTTGTTTTCATTACACCTTTTGGTCAATGATGTTTTGACAGAAAATACAATCCTTGTGTAAGGAAAGCTTTATGTTGATCCATGATATCCGTGTTTATTCTAGAAACCTTACGCCTCCACTCGGTTCTTTATGTTTCAATGTTTTCCCTCTTATCTAATCTAGTAGAAGAGGTAAAGGGGAAAAATCTAAACTAGAAAACCTAAATCAGAGGTCTTTATATGCTTCTTTGAAATAAAAGCCTCTCTTTCTCTGAATAATTTGGTATTTGTATTCTACAATGAAACGAATGAGTTCCTATACCCAATACTATATAAATATATAAATAAATTTGAAAGAAGAGAAAGTCTTCCTTCACAAAGAGGTGAAACAAGCAACTCCTCCAGGGTATTTCCAAGCTCGCTGGAAGCGGACAATGTTTGAGCTCCTGTAGTGACTTCGTCGAGAATACTGTCCAAGCGTGCTTGTAATGGAGCAACACCAGAGATGAATAATTATACTGTGGAATTCTAGATTTCGTGAACTATACTACCCTTTCTTGATTCGAAGCATTGCGATATCACTAATATTATGTTTATGTTCAACAGAGAAAGGACAATGGAGACTATGTTTATTCACGTGGTAAGTGGGGAAGCCAGGGTAATCTGAATGAAGAATCAAAAATTCCTAAAAGACTAGACCCTACACAAAAATTTTACTGAGGCAGAGAAGCTGGTGTTCTACTAGTCTCACACCAAGTGTTGTTTCTGTGACAAACACCCTCCAAAATGTTTCCTACTATCGAATTTTGAAGAAAATTGTGGATCTTGTGATCAGTCATTCCATAGTCACTTACTATTTGATAATTATTTGTTAATATTTTGATCTTGATTCTTGGATTTCAAGTGTCAAATTCACCTACTTACACATGCTCAGTCCGTAATGAATTCATGAGCGCATGCTTTCACACAAGCTTTAACATGCCTAGCGTAGTCTTTCAAGACAATGTCTATTCTATTGTTAACCCATGTTAACAATTACTGCACATGTTCATTGACAATCTCTCACTTTTGGCTATGTTGATAGTTATATTTTGGTGACTTTTTCAAACTATCGCTATTGTGCACCTTCGCTCTCATGAGTATTTTTTTCATATTCTTGACTGTGACTTTTGCTTGATTTCACTATAAATATTGTCTTTTTCATGTTATATTTTCTCTAGCATTAGTCACTTTCACTGTCGTTCGCATATTGCAAGTGCCATTCGCTCTTTTTTTTCCATATCGCTTGTGTCATTGTTTGGCCTAGGAAGTGTGGCTTATCATGAAAACCAGAGTTTTGGCTTGTTTCAACGGGAAATATTTACGATAATGAGTTTTTCCTATCATATAGACATGTTTCACTGTTATTTCTAAAGTTTCAAGCACTGTTGCATAAGTGTCATCACTTTTGTCGCACTTGGTAGGAGTCATTGCAAAGTTGTTACATTGAGGAAGGCAACAGTTCATATGCTCTAAGTTTTCCTTTTCATGTTGTCAAGTGATCTAAGTGTGTGATCATGCTCAGAGTCTCTCATTTTCTCGTCTTCATCTCATTGATCCAGTGCTTAGTCCAACTGCAAAAACTCTATGACATGGCCACTTTATCTCATTCTTCCTCGATTGAACTATGCATTGCACAGTCTCAGTCATCTAACAATGTTCTTGTCCCTTGGCACTACACAATGTGCAGTTTCTTCCTTCTAGTACTGTGTGCTGCGTAACAATAGTGCTCAAGTGTAGCCTCTAACCTCCAAAATTGCGTAATTTTTCTCTCCTGCAAAGTTAATATTGTGCATTATGCAGTGTCAAGGCTCATGCATCATCCCGAAGCTCCGGAAAAGAGCAATTACACAATCACTTGGCCTCCTTGCCTTCCATAACTACACAGTGGGAATAATGAAGGCTCAAGCCTCCAGCTTGAGTCCTTGAGACCCTCGGCTGCGAAACCCCTCTACCCAAGCCTTTAGAACTATGCATTGTGCAGTCTCAAGGCTCAAGCCTCTAGACTGAGTCCTTGAGACCCTCAACTACACAATGCCTTGGCCTTTGTCCTTCTAGAAATATGAAGTGGGCATATTCAAGCCTCAAGACCCAATATTGATCTCTTAAACCCATCAACTATGAAATCTCTTGAATATGGCCATCCTGAACTATGCATTGTGCAGTCTCAAGTCTTAATCCTAGACCTTAGCCTCTGGAACTGTGCAATCCCTTGGCCATTCACTCAAATAATCACCAATTCAAACCCTAAGACGTGAGTTTGTGAAATATGTTAGGTTAGGGGTTTTCATATCAGTGTCGTCTTGTCATGAATGGTTTTTAGTTGCAGGTACTCTATCTTATCATGAGGGGATGACGATGGAGGAAAAGGAGAAGGGTTCCATGCTAGAAGACACATATGAAGCTAAAGGGATTTTTTTTATTAAGTTTATAAATGGAGTTTACAACTATTAAATTATATCTACTCAAGAGGAGCGTCCCATTAGTTATGTAAGTATGTTGTACATTTGTTTAATCAAAACCTTCAACACTGATGATCCCTTCATCTCTGTTATCAAATTGAGGATCCTTTCATGATGCCATGTATCAATCGGATCAGGTAGGGACAATGATGAGTTTACAATTAAGATGTGATCTTGGTGGAGAGTCATTGGTCAAGTACCCGCAAGACATATACGACGATTTATGGGATCCAGATACTATGGAAGTTCTAGAAGGATACATTGATCAAGGACATTGAATGAAATCATTTCAACAAATCATACCCATGATCTTCCTCGAAGTATTGTGATGCATAAGATGTTGGTAACTGGCGCCATAAAAAACATTATAGAATTAAAATTACCTCTAGATATATTAGAAAGTAGCAAAGCATTAGCTCGTAGTCATTACTCTTATTATATTTCACAAGTATATTACGAGCACATAGAACAAAAACTATATCATTTGACCTTTTTATAAATGGTGAAATAAGTCGTCACCCATCAACTATTCTGCAAAATTGTTCTTCCATAAAGGTACTAATGCCAACATTGAACGACAAACAATACTATTTGGAACTACAGTGGGATCCTCATTCTACTGTTGGCCCTATAATCAACGCTAGAATAGATATGACGCTGAAGGCACATAACAGTCACATCTCTTAGTGGAGATAAAGTATCACAATTTTAGCTAGTTTATTTTTATTCAGCAATTTTACAGTTTCATCATTTTCTATTTATTAATAGAAGTCAAGTTTGATTAAAACTATGTGTGTTGGTTATAAATATGTATTTAATTTCATTCCCTTCACAAATATGGATCACATTAGAAGTGGAATTACATTCCATATTGAAAGAATGCTAACTCTACACAATTTTGAGTAGACTCACATCAAGAAATATTGAAAATATATTTCAAGAAACATATTTTCCATGTATTTTCATTTTTTTTTATTGATGTATAACGACTGAAAAAAATGCACACTCTTAGATGTAGAATGAGTTTCTATAGTTAAAATTTGAGTAAATTTATAATGAGATAAGTAAAACATAAAATAAAAATTATAATTTCATTATTTTCATTTAAAACATCGTAGCTCTTATTCTATTATTTATTATTTTCCTTCGGAGGCCCATTTTAGAATTCAAAATTAGTTTACTAAAATTACATTGAAAATCCACTCCCATAATACCAAGGAAATTCTAAATACTTTTTGAGATCAAGCCAATAAACAATCTTCTTTTAGGTTGCTTACATACATGTAAAATTCAATCGAACCACAGCGGCGTCCCTTAATGAAACTTTGACATATCAGGTCAATTCGAGGCATATTAAACGATACCCGTAACTTAACTATATAATGGAAAATACTTCTAAAAATCACATTATTTTCTCTCTATAAATAAAAATGTGATACACCTTACCAAATAAAAAACTCCTAATTTTACTAAATTTCATTAAATATTATAAGTATTTATTTTTTCATTAACCTTCTTTTATACCATCATTCAAGAAAATGAAATGCCATTTCTAAAACATTCAACCGCGTTTTTCAATTTTCATGGTGGCCAACAAAGGTCGCTATTAATATGCAATTGCCAAGGAAAATGAACATATCACCGAATGCACATAATAGCAATAAAACTCAAATTTTCACTCTATATAAGCAATTCAATCAATATGAATATGACAATAGAAAAGCATTTTATTGGCCGAAGAATGAATTTCCTACATGACCGGACGGACTGATTATTGGAATTGCAATTAATTGAGCGTTATGTTGTTTGCCATTCAGTTGAGTTCGTTTGTGGGCAAGTCATCTTTTGGTGCAGTATCCTGCTCTGTATGCATCCCATGACGAAGGAACCAGAAGCAGGTCAAGCCAGTGTACGCAGAGAGGTTTTATATTTTGAATAACGTAGGTATCGATTACTTGTCTTCATTATTGCAAGTTACAGTTTTAGTTTTCGTCTTGTGTAACGAATTGGAGCAAAGTTTCTGATGTCCCTTTTGTTTTCCGTGTCTGGCAAGGATGTACTTTGCAGGGAAGATGTTTAAATAGATTGGTTTGACTTTAATAAAATAATATGTACTTATCTGCTCTCTCCATTTCAAAAAGTATTGAAAATATGAATGAGTTGAATTGTTTTCTAATTAGTTGGATTGAAAATATGTATTTACCAACTCTCTGTAATAAGATGTACTGAAAATATGCATTGATTGGATTTTCTGAAGTTAATTCGATCATTTGGTAAAGTATTCTGTTATTGGCTTTTAATATGTATAGTTTGTTCACATAGTGTTATGGTAAATTTTTTTATATTCTTGGATGAGTAAGAGGATCGTTTATATTACTTTTCGAACCTATATATATATAATTTTCAAATTTTACTTAGATATATATATTTTAACACCTTTTTCACATAATATAAATAAAATTTTAATTTAAATATGAAATTTATTTTTTCGTGTAAAAAAATACATTCGTATTAAAACATTTTTTTTGGGCCATATTCATTAGTGGCAACAACCAAAAGTGTACATCCATGGTGGAGAAGCAACCAAAAAAAATATTTTACCATCTTATTAAATAATAATAATAATTATTATTACATCTATATATATTTTTATAATTTTAATTTATTTTTTAGTATATTATTAAATAGATAGTAAAATTTGTAACACTGAAGGGTATAACTCGGAGCTACACAAAGAACTCACCAGCACGAAAATCAGATGTAACACTGGAAAAGATGTTCTGAGATGGGGATATACTCCTAGAGGAACATACAGAACAAAAGAAGCATACAAGCTAATGCTCCAAACACAGGAAGCATTTGATCTTGCTTGGAATCGCATATGGACTACAAGGATATGGCCAAAAATCTCTACTTTCACATGGCTTCTCTGTCATCAAAGAATTATCACTTGGGACAACTTAATTAAAAGAGGATTCCAGGGACCCTCCTATTGTCCTAATTGTCAAAATCATAAAGAAACTATTTAGCAGCTCATGGACACCTACCACATGGCTAACCAATTATGGGAAAAACTTAGTTTCAGATGTCAGCAACCCTGCAGAATCTTAGGGGATATAAGTGGCACCATTCGCAATTGGACTCCAAAGCCATATAATAGCAAACTTCTAAATGAGCTATGGACAATTCTTCCGGGCTTCCTTTTCTAGACGATCGGAAGGAAAGAAACAAAAGAATTTTCAAAAATCAAAGCACTACTTTGGAGATCACCTAGACCAATTTATGTTAGAATATCCTAGAAACTCTAGCTCTTCAATACTGGAGCGCTGAGGACTTTCCCACCCAGGCACAGGAACAGAGTATATGGGCCAACTGGAAATTAAAGCTCCCATAGGCACAAATTGATCCCAACAGAGTAAGCACTATCAACAAGCAGACCTAACATTGGAATCCCCCTCCAAAAAATGTGATAAAGCTAAATTTTGATGGGGCCTTAAAGGGCAACCAAAGTAAAGCAGGATATGGTGGCATCTTCAGAGATCACGAAGGCCGACCTTTGCCAATATACTTTGGCTCAATTGGATGGGACACGAATAATTCGACAGAAATGGCAGGACTGTGGCAAGGTATGAACTTAGCTCACCAACATAATTTTCATCCTATTACCATAGGAGGGGACTCCCAAATTCTGATACATATGGTTACCCAAATACAACTGGGAATCACAGCTTCGAGATTCGCTACGAGCTGGAGACTAGTGGCCAGGCTTGAACTAATAGAGCAATGGATGAAAAATAGATGAGCTACCACATTGATTCACGTCAAAAGGGACAACAACAAGGTAGCCGATCTCCTGGAAAATATAGGAGTTGAACATGATCAAGTCCTACATTCTGGCACAATAAACATTTCACATGACCAATCTCAGTTACAAGCTTGCATTGACCTGGTGCATAAGGAAGCACATCTCCTGGATGCGGGTGATCAACAAGGACAGTGAGGTGGCAATCGATTGGGTTGGCGTGTGGCTAGACCACATGGCCTTCCATAGATTGGCACAGTGGTCCAAAATTGGCATTCACAACAGCCATAAATGCACTTTACGTGGGTGTCGTCTCCAACCTGTTAACCGTCACCCACCTCGGCTCTGTGCAAACATGAATCCTCGTGAGAATTTCACCTTTTCATATGTCTAACAACCTCTGCCACTGCAATGCCTATGCCCTCAAGCCGCTGCAGCAACCAGCTCCCGCACAACCACCGGGAGAAGTTGGCACCTCCTTTGCTACATTGATTTTGGCCTCGGCATTCACTTCACCCAGAGCGTGGATTGCCATTTTATCTTCCCTTCGACCCTTGCTATTAATCCCTTCCCTGAGCAGTCCACAAGTTCAATTGTGTCTCTGCACCACACTATGCCTAATTCTGGAAGGAATTCTCATACTCCTGCAGACAACATGCCAAGAATGCGACACCGTATGCATAGCCGAAGGGGTGGAAGTCGAGGAAGCCTGAGTTGCCTCCAACATTCTCCCACTTCAAACATCACTTCCTCCCTAGCAGAGCAGGCTCCCGGGTGTTACCCAAATACCCATAATGGAACAGGACACCTCCATTCGGTAACCCCTACCTCACCTCCCAGTATCTTTCCTTCCATTTCTGCTTCGTCTCTCAAAGGTACTCCACCCCATCCTTAGCTGCAATACCAGACTGCCCAATTCACCTTCCGCTCTACCTTGAACAGGCCCATCATCATGACCACAATACCCATTCTCTTTCATGAGGTAGAGCAAGTCACTGAGGAATAGGCCACAGAGGTTGGTGGACGCACCAAAGCAATTGCAGAGTAGGGCACTATGGGTGGTGGTAGCACCAAAGTAATTGGGGTACAAGACATTGTGGGTGGTGGATGCACCACAGAAGGATCCAGCCACACCAAAACTGAACCAGATATGGCTCAGACAAGCATCCAAGAGGCAGGGGGCGGAACAATGAGTAGAAGATGAGATGTGCAGGGAAGGAGGTGTACAAGGACCAGCACGCAAATCAGGTAATGGACCGTTACTGCTATTTCATCGAGGAAGAACACCCACCATTGCAGGCAAGCAACACGCAGATCTCGCAACAGGCAGGTGGCAACATGGAGGAGTACAGGTGTTTCATCGTGGAGGAACACCCACCATCTCTACCTTGCTCCTAGTCTGCCACTTTGCTTATCGTGTGTCTGCCACACAGTCTCCCACTTAGCTTGCCATGTGTCTGCCACACAATCTACCACTCAGCATGATACGTGTTTGCTACGTGTCCGCCACACAGTTTGCTACGTGTCTCTTCTCTCAGTTTTTTCGAACTTTGATTTCTAGATTTTGTTTCAATGGGGTTCCGGGGAAAAAAATGCGGGTTTTATGCTCAAGATTCAGTTGTATTTTTGTCTCATTATGAACACTGATAAAAAAATGGGCGCTTTGCTAGTTTCCCCTGCATGGGCAGCAAACTAATTTTTTGAACTTACTTTTGCTACAGACTCGTTTCCCTTCTTGGGCAGTCCAGATCTAGATTTCGCTGGTTTTTTCCATTCATCTAGCATGGTTAAGTACAAGCTAAAGCCTCAGTGTACGATACTTTTTCAGAAATAGAATTAGGATAACTTAGAAAAAAAAAAATACCACCATTGAACGACAAACAATACTATTTGGAACTATAGTGGGATCCTCATTCTATTCTTGGCCCTATAATCAATGGTAGAACAAATATGAAGCTGAAAGGCACATAACAATCACATCTCTTAGTGGAGATAAAATATCACAATTTTAGCTAGTTTATGTTTATTCAACAATTTTACAGTTTCATCATTTTCTATTTATTAATAGAAGTCAAGATTGATTATCACTGTGTTTTGGTATTAAATATGTATTTAATTTCATTCCCTTCACAAATATGGATCACATTAGAAGTGGAATTTGATTCCACATTGAAAGACTGACAACTCTACACAATTTTGAGTAGACCCACATCAAGAAATATTGAAAATATATTTCAAGAAACATATTTTCCATGTATTTTCATTTTTTTATCGATGTATAACAGAAAAATGCAGCATAAAGATGTAGAATGAGTTTCTACAATTAAAATTTGAGTAAATTTATAATGAGATAAGTAAAACATGCAATAAAAATTATACTTTTCATTATTTTCATTTAAAACATCGTAGCTCTTCTTCTATTATTTATTATTTTCCTTCGGAGGCCCATTTTAGAATTCAAAATTATTTTATAAAATTACATTCAAAATCCACTCCCATAATACCAAGGAAATTCTAAATACTTTTTGAGATCAAGGAAATAAACAATCTTCTTAAGGAATTCAGACTTCTGTGATCAATAATCTTGTTTGAGAGAATAATTTCGGCAAAATCACATAACAAATCATTTGTCGACGAGTTTCGAACCAACCAATGTGGTTTCGAACTTGTCTTCATGATGAACCACATTGGTTGGTTCAAAACGCGTCGACAAATGATTTGTTATGTGATTTTGCCGAAATTATTCTCTCAAACAAAACAATCTTCTTTTAGGTTCCTTACACACATGTAAAGCTTAATCCAACCATGAGGCCTTCCCTCAATGAAACTTTGACATATCAGGTACATTCGAGGCATATTAGACAATACCCCTAATTTAACTACATATTGGAAAATACTTCTAAAAATCACATTATTTTCTCTCTATCAATAAAAATGCTATACACCTTACCAAATAAAAAACTCCTAATTTTACTAAATTTCAATAAATATTATAAGTATCTATTTTTTCATTAATATTCTTTTATACCATCATCCAAGAAAATGAAATGACATTTCTAAAACATTCAACCGCGTTATTAATATGCAATTGCCAAGGAAAATGAAGATATCACCGAATGCACATAATAACAATAAAACTCAAATTTTCACCTTATATAAGCAATTCAATCAATATGAATATGACCATAGAAAAGCATTTTATTCGCCGAAGAATGAATTTCCTACACGACCGGACGGACTGATTATTAGAATTGCAATTAATTGAGCGTTATGTTGTTTGCCATTCAGTTGAGTTCGTTTGTGGGCAAGTCATCTTTTGGTGCAGTATCCCGCTCTGTATGCATCCCATGACGAAGGAACCAGAAGCAGGTCAAGCCAGTGTACGCAGAGAGCTCTGTATGCATCCCATGACGAAGGAACCAGAAGCAGGTCAAGCCAGTGTACGCAGAGAGGTTTTATATTTTGAATAACGTAGGTATCGATTACTTCTCTTCATTATTGCAAGTTACCGTTTTAGTTTTCGTCTTCTGTAACGAATTGGAGCCAAGTTTCAGATTTCCCTTTTGTTTTCCGTCTGGCAAGGATGTACTTTGCAGGGAAGATGTTCAAATAGATTGGTTTGACTTTAATAAAATAATATGTACTTATCCGCTCTCTCCACTTAAAAAAGTATTGAAAATATGAACGAGTTGAATTGTTTTCTAATTAGTTGGATTGAAAATATGTACTTAACAACTCTCTGTAATAAGATGTACTGAAAATATGCATTGATTGGATTTTCTGAAGTTAATTCGATCATTTGGTAAAGTATTCTGTTATTGGCTTTTAATATGTATAGTTTGTTCGCATAGTATCATGGTAACTTCTTAAATATTCGTGGATGGCTAACAGGATCGTTTATATTACTTTTCGAACCGCAAAATTTATTTTATATTTAAATAATTTTTCAAAAATTTTTATTTAATTTTCTTATTTTTATAGATATACTTATTTTAAAACAACTTTTTTCTCTATAATATTATAGAGAAATTTTTACAATTTAAAATATGAAAATTTTTATTTTTTCCGGTCAGACAAAAAACCAACATTCCAATTAAAACATTTTTTGGGCCCAAATATTCATGAGTGGCAAACAACCCAAAATGCGTACATTCCATGGTGGAGAAGCAAAAAAAATAGAAAATAAAAATATAATTTACGCATCACTATTATAATAATAATTATATTAAATTATTACATCTATAATATTTTAGAATTGTTAATTTATTTTTTTAGTAGGATTATTCCAAAATAGGAATTAAGTAATATTTTGTATGTGCAGAAAATATGCCTAAATATTCATAAAAAATATTACAAATTAAGAATTAAATAGTTTATTTAACTCAATTTAATTTATACAAAAATAACTAAACATATTTAAATTAATTATAATATTAATAATTTTAAAAACAATAAATAATAAATTTTTATAATTTATTATAAAGTAATTTATATGTTTTCAAATATATTGGAGAACATTATATAACATTAATATTGAAAACCATGTTCCTAAATATAATATTAACAATTTTATTAGTATTATTATTAAAGTATTATAAACATAATATGTTAAATGTATTAAATTAATTAATTAAAAATATGAATAAATTAATAACATTTAATATTGTCAACCATGGTTGAATCCAGTCAAATATGTTCAGCCATATTCAAACTTGCTCTGCTAATGTCAAGCATCATCTACCATGATCAATGATGTTCGACGATGATCTTCCATGGTTAAACATGCTCCACGATGGTTTAACTGTGATTGAATATGGTAGAACATGGTCCATGTCTTTATGGTTAATGATAGTCAACCATGGTCAACGATGATAACCCATAATTAACCATAGTCAAATTTTATCAAGCATGATAATCTTGATTAAAATCTTTTTCATGATGATCAATAATCATGGTCAACCATGGTCAGCCATGGTATCATCGTCAATAATGTATTATAAAATCAAACATGGTCGAACATTGCTTTGTCACAAAGGTTGTCTGGATATGGAAATTAGCGATGGTCAACCATGGTCCAGTGTAGAATTCTGACAAACATTGTCTCGAATGAAAATTAATCATGATCAAGGATGGTCAACCATGGTCCAATGTCACATTGTGATAAGGATTGTCTTGATATGGAATTCAAGCATGGTCAACCATGTTTATTTTAGGGTTTATAATGTTTATTTTATGGTTTATATACCTTGGGCTTATAATTTTTATCCCATGGGTTTATTAATCCCTTTGATTTATTAATCTATAAAACTAAGGGTTCATATCCCGAGGGTTTAGTATTCTTCACTTAGGTTTATAATCCCTTAGTGTTTTACTATTTCTCCCTAAGGTTTATTATTCCCTTGGGTTTATAATATCAATTATTGCAACAATGGTCAACTATGTTTATTTTATTTTAGGATTTATAATATTTATCTTGGGGTTTATATGCCTTACGCTTTTAATATTAATCCCTAGGGTTTATTATTCCCTTTGGTTTATAATATGGATCATGGTGAACCATGGTCCAACATCGCGTTGTGACAAATATTGTTTCAATATGAGAATTAAGCATGGTTGACCATGGTCCAAAGTCGCATTGTGACAAAAGACTTTGTTAATTCGAAAATCAACCATGGTTAACCATGGTCAACCATGGTCCAATGTTACATTGTGACAAGTATTGCCTCAATATGAAAATCATCCACAGTCAATCATGGTCAACCATGTTGATTTCAGTGTTTATAATATTATCTTAGGGTTTATATACCTTGGTTTTATAATATTAGTCCGTTGGGTTTAATATTATTCAACCATGGTCAACCATGGTCCAACGTTGTCTCAAGCATGTTTAACATTTTCAACAATGTTCATTTTAGTGTTTATAATATTTAACTTATGGTTTAGATACCTTGGGGTTATAATATTAGTCCCTTGGGTTTAATATTATTCAACCATGCTCAATTGTGGATAATCATGTTTTATAAAATCAAACATGGTCAACAATAGTGGAGCATCACATTATGACAAAGATTGTACCAATATGAAAATCAATCAATTTCTCAAACATGCTCCACCACATTATGACAAAGATTATCTCAATATGATAATCATCGTCAATGATGGTCAATCATTACCAATCATCGTCAACCTTGGTCAACCATGGTCAACCATGTTTTATAAAATAAACATGATCATCCATGGTCAATCATGGTCAACCATGATTGAACATCACATTGTCACAAATATTGTGCTTGTACAAAAATCAACCATGGTTAAGCGTGGTCAACCATGGTCCAATGTCGCATTGTGACAAGGATTGTCTCAATATGAAAATAAACCATGTTTATCTCAGTGTTTCTAATATTTATCTTATGGTTATACACCTTTAGTTTATAATATTAGTCCCTTGCTTTTAATATATTCCCTTGGGTTCATAATCCCTTGGAGTTTTAGTATTAATCCCTTAGGTTTATTAGTGCCTTGGGTTTATTATTCCCTTCGGTTTATAATATCAATCATGGTAAACCATAGTTAAGTATAGCCAACCATGGTCAACCATGGTCAAATGTCACATTGTAACAATGATTATCTCAAAATGAATATCAACGATGGTAAACCATAGTGCAACATCGCATTCTTGATAAGAAAACCAAACATGGTCAAGCATGGTCAATCATGGTCCAACGTTGCATTGAGACAAGCATTGTCTAAATATGGAAATCAACCATGCTCAACCATGCTTATTTTAAGGGTTATAATATTTATCTTAGATTCTATATACCTTGGGTTTATAATTTATGTCGCATTATGACAAATATTGTCTCAATATGATAATCATCATCAACCATGGTAAATCATGGTCAACCTTGGTGAACCATGGTCACCCATGTTTTATAAAATCAAACATGGTCAATGATGGTCAACTATGGTCCAAGGTCACATTATCACAAAGATTGTGTTTATATGAAAATCAACCATGATTAAGCATGTTCAACCATGGTCCAACATATCATTGTGACAAGGATTATCTCAATATAAAAATCAAAGATGGTCAACCATTGTCAATGATATTTATTTTAATGTTTATAACATTTATCTTCGGTTTTATATACATTGGGTTTATAATATTTTTCCCTTGGGTTTAATATTATTCCCTTGGGTTCATAATCCTTTTGGGTTTTATTATTAATCCCTTTGGTTTATTATTCTATTGGGTTTATAATATCAATCATGGCCAACCATGGTTCACCATGTCAACCGTGATCGAATCTCGCATTGTGACTATGTTTGTCTCAATATGAAAATCAACCATGGTAAAAAATGGTCCAACATTTCATTGTAGCAAATATTGTCTTGATATGATGTTCAAGCATGGCCAACCATGGTCAATGTCACATTGTGACAAGGATTCTCTCAATATGGAAATCAACAATGGTCAATCGTGTTTATTTTAGGGTTTCTAATATTTATCTTAGGGTTTATATACCTTGAGTTTATAATTTTTATCCCTTGGTTTTATAATATCAATCATGGTCAACCATGTTTTAAGAATTCAATGCTCAATCCCGGTCGAATGTCGCATTGTGACAAATATTGTTTCATTGTCAATGTCGCATTGTGAACCTCACGTTGTCACAAAGATTGTGTTCATATGAAAATCAACCATTGTTAAGCCTGGTCAACCATGGTCCAATGTCGCTTTGTGACAAGGATTGTCTCAATATGAAAATCAACCATTGTTAAGCCTGGTCAACCATGGTCCAATGTCGCTTTGTGACAAGGATTGTCTCAATATGAAAATCAACCATGGTCAACCATTGTCAATTGTGTTTATAATAATTACTTTTTGTGTATATACGTTTGGTTTATAATATTACTCTCTTGATTTCAATATATTCCCTTGGGTTTATAATATCAATCCCTTTGGTTTATTATTACGTGGGGTTTATAATATCAATCATGGTTAACCATGGTCAATCTTTGCCAACCATGGTAAACCATGGTCAAATGTCGCATTTTGGTAATGATTGTCTCAATACCAAAATAAACCATGGTCAACCATAGTCCAACATTGCATTGCGATAGATTGTCTCGATATGAAAATCAACCATGGTCAACCATAATCCAGCATCACATTATGACAAAGATTGTGTCGATACAGAAATCAACCATTGTCAACCTTGTTTATTTTAGGGTTTATAATATTTATCTTAGGGTTTATATACCTTAGGTTTATAATTTACATTGCATTCACAAATATTGTGTTGATATGAAAATCAACGATGGTTAATCACGATCAACCATGTTAACGTCTCATTGTGACAACGATTGTCTCAATATGAAAATCAACCATCATCAACCATTGTCAACAATGTTTATTTTCTTGTTTATAATATTTATCTTAGGATTTATATACCTTGGGTTTATAATATTTGCCCCTTTGGTTTAATATTATTCCCTTGGGTCCATAATCGCTTGGGTTTTTATTCACTTGGGTTTATAATATCAATCATGGTCAACCATGGTCAATCATATACAACCATGGTCAACCATGATCGAATGTCGCATTGTGACTAAGATTGTCTCAATATAAGAAAATTCATGGTCAACCACGGTCCAACATCGCATTGTAACAAAGATTTTCTTGATATGAAAATCAATCATGGTGTAGCATGGTCAACCATGGTCCAATGTCGCATTATGACAAGGATTGTCTCAACCATGGTTAACCATGTTTCTTTTAGGTTTTATAATTTATCTTAGGGTTTATATATCTTGGGTTTATAATTTTTATCCCTAGGGTTTATTATTCCCTTGGGTTTATAATATCAATCTCTTGAGTCTATATTATTCATATGGTTTATGATATTAATATTTGGGTTTAATATAAATCCATTGGGTTTATAATCATGGTTAACCTCTGTCCAACGTCATATTGTGATAAATATTTTCTCAATATGAAAATCAACCATGATCCAACATCACATTGTTACAAAGATTGTCTACATATGAAAATCAATCATGGCCAACCATGGTCCAACGTCGCATTGTGAAAAAAAATGTCTCAATATGAAAATCAATGATGGTCAACCATGATAGTCATAGGTTTTAAAATATTCTTCATAGGGCTTTTATAACTTGAGTTTATAATATTGATCCCTTGGGCTTAATATTATTTCCCTGGATTTATAATCCCTTTGATTTTTAGTATAAATCCATTAGGTTTATAATATCAATCCTTTGGGTTTCTTAATCTATGGGTTCATATTTGTAAGGTATAATGTTAGCTATAGACTTTTTAATATTATTCCTTAGATTAAATATAAATCCTTGAATTTTAATTAATAGTAATTACTATAAATATTTAAAAACCAATATTTATATTAATTATTTTATAACATATAGTTCATCATATTATATTCTATCATTAATCAAAAAAATATATTAAAATAATTTTTAATATATTTTCATATAAATATAACATATAATAACTAATAATATTTGAATTATTAATCATAGATAATGATATTTACATGTAATTTATTCATCTTTCAAACCATATATCAAACTTCATTTACTAATTAGATTGATTACTTTTAAAGAAAAACTATTAAGTAAAATTTAAAAACTATAACAATATTATAATTTTTACATCATTTAAAAAAATATATATATTATATATATGAATAGAACATAACATAAGCTTATCAAAAATAAAAATCTATATCACTATCTATATCCTATCTACATCATCATAATATATATATAATATATATATATTGAATTTAATAATATATATATATATATACTAACAAATAACATAAATACACACTAAACCGTTAATTTATATATAAATAAAAAAAGCACAACATTCATAGAATCCAAGCGGAAAACAAGGTTACAAAGGTTTTTCGGTCTATTTTGGTAATTTCTGGTTAGCATATTCTTCAGAGCTCTATATACATAAACTCCTCATTGATTTCAATAAAATCCCTAATAAATATCGGCTTTCGCTTCCCATTTTTCATATCATTTTTTTTTTATCAAGTAAGAGTGGAACCTCCCATTAATCTAGAAAAAATTACATAATGTACAATTCTTTAAAGGAGCCAAGAATGGAAACACCATCTTTATGAAAATTCAACAGACACCTGGGTTGGAAAAACCCCGAACCTAACTCCAACCAGATTACAAAAGAAGGGTTGGCAAAACATTCCGCCCAAAATAGAGTGCAGAGAATCCAAATAAAAAGCACCCATGGTTTGTCCACCCTCAAGGCGATGCTCTGGATAGCCAACGAACTGGAAACCTGTAGTCCAAACTCGAAGGAGAAGTTAAAAGATTCTAAAGTACTTAACTCTCATGCATCAAATAACCCGAAAGCCCTTGATGACAACGGCCAAAAGATTCGAAGGCCCATAATACTATAATAAGTGACCTAAGAACCATCCTTAACCTTCGGTTATCATTTTAACCCTATGACTGTGCAAGCCAACCCTTGTTGATCTGACGATCAAAAGCTGATTTCGGATCGATGCCTTGCCCACACTTTAACTTTTCTTACCGACCCGATGAGAAACATAAGTCGTCGCTCTATACTTTTTTAGGTTCATCTAGAGGATTAACATTCATGTAGTTTTTCAGCCCGAAATCCATAGGATGAAGGTGTTCCAAAGTCATCTTGACAACTTGCCTACTCTTTAACTTTTCTTACGGAGCCGAAGAGTAAATAAGCCACTGCACTATAGTCTTTCTGGGCCATTTGAAGAATAAACTTTCATGAAGTTTTCCGCCCGAAATCCATAGGATGACGGATTTCCAAAGAGATCTTGACAACTTGCCCACTCTTTATCTTTTCTTACGGACCCAAAGAGTAAATAGGCCACCTCTCTATATTTTTTTGGGTCCGTTTAGGAATTAACCTATGTGCATTTTTCGGCCCGAAATCCATAGGATGATGGAGTTCAGGGCAATCTTTGGTTAGCTGCCTGCTGACCTGCCTACTGTTTACCACTTGCTTCTTCCCTATGATTGATCGACTTTCTACTGTTTCCATCAGTCTTCTCTCTGCTTATTTCTCATACTTTTAAAGTACTCCCTATTTTTGGTAACCTATCTATGACAATCCTCACGCAATTTTCCTGAGGGTGTCGATGTCTAGGCATATCTTCTATTGCTTTTTTAACAGAGTACTCCTTCATTTGCCAGACGATCCACGAACCTATTAGTTTTTATGCACACATGAACAAAGTTGAGTGTTCCCAAGGCTCTCAAGTTGAATTGTATACGATGATAGACCTGCAATATCTGACAGTGATTCAATAATCTTTCTGGTACTGTGCCATTGCATATATTCTTGACCGAATTAATTATTAATTCAGAGTCAGCTTCAATGATGGAATTATGTAAGTTTGATTCAATCAAGGTTTCTAGGCATTGCTCTAAGGCCATGAGTTCTACAATATTATTAGTGGTCTTCCCCAAATGACTATGAAATATGACTTTTATGTATCCCTACTCATCTCTTAAGACTCTGCCAAAACCAGCCACCCTAGGGTTTCTTTTAGAGGCTCCGTGTATATTAAATTTAAAAAACCCATGAGGAGGAGGTTTCCAGAAGTCCTTATCCGATGTCATATGGCTTACAATCTTGCTTATGCCCAGGTGGAAAGGCAACTAGAGACCTAAATGCAATAGCATTTGTGCATCCTGGTCTCAAGGTGGGTTCCCTCGGGGTTTCTTTAGAAGGGTGCCCACAATCTCTTTGAGTTGTCTAATGATCTAAGCTATGATGGTCTAGGATGAGCTAATTTTGTTCTTGAAACCCCTATTGTTGTGTTCTTTCGAGACATCCCAAATTAAAAATCCTGGAACCATAGTCCAAGCTTTTTTTTTTTTTTCATTTTCTGAGAAGTTATTCCTCGAATTCTTCAAAGCGCCAGTGATGTTGAAATTGTCCCTATCCATTTGTCTGAAGATTGAAGCCACCCAATTCCACAAGGTAGAGGTGAATGGGCAGAGCTTGAGTAGGTGTTCCATTGTTTCTTCCTATAATTCACATAACTGGCATCTATATGAACCGGCTACACCTCTTTTTAGAAGGTTATCCCAAGTCAGAAATTTTTTATGTTGCACCAACCATCAGAACAATTTGATTTTCATCCAGTGTGGGTTCTGCCATAGGTCCTTCCATACCTTATTAGGTTTTGGAAATTTAAACCCTAGGTCCATTCTCTTGGCTTCTTTGAGTTTGAATCTTCCTTCGTTGTTTCTTCCCCATCTCAATTGGTCAGACGATGTTGATGTCAAAATCTTTCTCTCTTCCAAGATCACTGCAAAAGCTTCTTCCTTGGCCTTCAAAGGGGTCTCTTCACTATATATCAGTTCCTTCCATATTCTCCATTTTCCCTTGTTCCTCGCTTGATCCCGAAAATCACTTACCCTGAGTAACCCTTTACTGTCAATGTCATTCTTGAGATTGGCTGGTTCTTCTCTTAACAGGTTAGTTTCATGCTGTGAGTTGTCCTCCTAAAACCAAGCTAGGTCTCCATCTCTGATCTCCAAGAAATTATGCTTCTGAACAATGGCTCTATTCTCCCATGCACTTTTCCAAATGTGGGAGCCCTTGATGAGCCCGAACATTCGAATGTGATCCCTTTCTTGCCAATTATTTGCATACTTATGTTTCCAGACCTTGTCCCAAGGGTTACCGATTCCTTTAGCTATTGAAACCATAGTTTTTCCCCCAAAACTTTGCTTATGGTTTCAGGGTCATGAAGTCCCAAACCTCCATGGGTCTTAGATTTACAGAGCTTATCCCATGCTACTAAAGCCCATTTCTTTTTCTCTTCCCCTCTACCTAAAAGAAAATATCTTTGGATATTCCTGATGTGTTGTAAAACTCCTTTAGGAGTAGGAAGAGCTGAAAATATGAATATGGGAATAGTTTGTAGGACAAATTTTCTTAACACTAGCCATCCTGCTAAATTCAGATACTTTCTTTTCCATTTCCTAAATTTGTCCTGGAGTTTATTAGTTACTGGCTCCCAAACTTCCTTGCTCAGAGGTTTGTCCATTAGAGGTATTCACAGATATTTGGAGGGTAGTTGTTGTCTTTGAAAGCTAAGAATTCTGGTGAGGTTTCTCTGAATAGAAATATCAGTATTAAAAAAGAAAATCTTTGATTTGGTAAGGCTTACCTTTGTGCCAATAGCCATAGCAAAGTCGCTCAGGATTTGTTTGAAATATTTAGCTTCCTTGACCATGGGTGTAACTTGCAGCATAGTGTCATCCACAAATTGTTGACGAGTCAAGGCATCCCCATTCAAGGTGAGTTTGAGACCCAGGATTTTTCCTTCTACCTTGGTTGATTTGATCACATCACCTAAACCTTCCATCATGAGGATAAAGAGGAAGGGGGAGAGAAGATATCCTTGTCTAAGGCCTATAAAAGGCCTAAAGGTTTTGGATGGTAAGCTATTAAGTAGGATTGAAAAACTAGTTGTGGTGACAAGGGCCATTACCCATCTTATCCAGTTGTGGTCAAAGCCACACGCTTTTAATACTTCTCTGATGTATGACTATCTTAGCTTATCATAATCTTTCGCAAGTTCAAGTTGTATGACCATACATGCTTGCTTATTTCTCTTGAGAAAATGTACCACCTCATGAGCTTGAATGATGTTATTTAGAATTTTTCTTCCTTCCACATATCCAGTTTGCTCATTAGACACAAGAGTTGGAAGAAGGGGCTTGAGTCTGTTTGCAATTACTTTGGAAATAATTTTGTACACCACATTGCATAAAGCTACGGGTCTGAATCTATCTGGTGTCATAGATTTTTCTTGCTTTGGAATCAAAGTTATGAAAGAGGCGTTAAGTGCCCTCAAAACAGTTTTGGATTTCCTCAAGTCTTCCACCACATCAAGGTTGACTTTTCTGACTGTTTCCCAGTATGCTTTGAAGAAGTCTACATTGAACCCATCTGGGCCTGGAGCTTTCCAATTATGCATCTCTTTAATGACTTCACTGACCTCCTCTTCAATCATTGGCATGTTAAGATTGTCTTCTCTAGTTACAAGCTTTGGAATGTACTTTCTAAAGTTGTTGATAAATTGTGATGTATTTATGATAGGCTCCTCTTCTATGCTGTGGAAATGTTGTACGAGAGCAGATTTCATTTCTTTGTGGGTGTTGAGCTGTCTTCCTTGAGTATCTTTGAGTTTTGAAATCTTGTTATGAGACCTGTGATCCACGGTTTACTTGTAAAAAAACTTCGTGTTTCTTCCCCTTCTTTAATTGATTGCACTCTTGATTTCTATCTCCAGAAGATCTCCTCTTGTTGGCATCTGTCTTCCCATTCCTATTGAAGAGAGTCATCTTGTATTTTCCTTTCCTCGGTAAAGCCATCTGTGATGAGGATCTGATTAATTCCATGTTGTTTCTATTCAACTTCCTTTTTGGCTTTTTTTTTTTGAATAAAGACTAAATCTATTAAGAAAAGGAAAAAATATAGTACAATCAAGCCTGATAGCAGGCAGAGCAGAGAAGCAGGGGAACCGGAGGTGATGGGAACTGAACCTTGTTCCAAAGAGACAGACAAGGGAATGGTCATAGAGAGCATAGGACTACATCTGAAAAAACTGAGCAGAGAAGCTACCCCGAAGGGTTATTTTATACAACACGACATTTTTTGCCTTTTTTCTTGCTCACTTTTATCCACCCAGTGGAGCTCGGCTGACTTGTAACAAGTTGTAGATTATTCTGTTCTAACGGCTGAGCATCCTTCTCAGAGTCTAAGGATGAAGAGAAATGAGAGCGCTTCTGGGAAATCTGAGGGTTAGAGGGAGCCTTCGGAATAGTTGAGGGAGCGTCCCTCGGAATTTCCTCATTCTGCATATCAGCTTCAACTTCCTCATCAACCTGCACATCTGCCTCAGATTCCTCCTCCTCCGAGCTCGAGAAGTCTAAGTCACCCAACGGACGAGGAGGCTCAAATGGATTCCATCTTTTGGATTTGGGCTTACGGTTCAGATTCTTATTTTTATCTTTAAACTGCGAACATGTACTCTGCAGGTGCCCTGTTTGATGACAATGGCGACAACGGAAGGTTGTATTCTCGTAATCCAGTGACTGGGTCTAGTGGAAATCTCCAAAATTGAGGTTAATCTGATCCGGCAGGCCTTTGCTAATGTCTATTTTTGCACACAGTTTGTCGTAAGTGTAGAGACCATTTTCCCTTCTTGAGGTATCTGTAGCCAGGTATCGTCCTAAAGTATTCCCAATGGCTAAGAAGACAGATAAATCCCAAAAATGAGCCAGAAGATTTGGGAGCCTGACCTAAATGGGAAGCTTGGAGATCACTGCTGTAGAAGGGTCGAAATCAGGAAACCAGGGGGTAAGAAAAAGCCCAGCCGAACCCCAGAACCAAGGGTCTCCCGTTAAGGCTTTCTGGTAGTCTTTGTTTGAGTCAAAAACCACCAAGAAGAAACCTTTTGAACATAGGAAGATTTTACATTTTTTAGTCCAAAATGAATGGACCCATTGATAAAGATCTGCTGTACGAGACCATAGCCCATTAAATCTACAAATGAGAGCTGATTCTGCAAAAATCTGATAGCGGTTCTCGACCCCAGGATTAGAGAAGCTAATGGATGGAATTTCCTCTGATTTGTCAACCAGAAACGGCTTTGGAACTCCATTTAGCTGGGCTGCCTTAGAAGAAGCCTGAGGTTGGGCATCGTTTTTGCGTGCTGCATCTTTGTAAGAGAAAGATGGGGCCAAGGAGGTTTGCTCGAAGGAACCACCTCTTAAACGAAAAGAAGCTCCAATAGAGGCGTCCTTTTGAATGCTGTAGAAGGAGAGAGATAAGGGCTGCATAAGTTGCTTACCCTGATATAGTAGTCTAAGGCAAGAGGAGGGAATCCCCAGCCTGCATTCAAGTTTTTGCAGAAGATCCTGCACAAGATCTGCTGCATGCACCCATAACATTGTCGTTTTACTTGAAAGATTGACTTGGATCTGAAATGCAAGGGATTCTTCAGGTAGATCTGGCGGGTACAAGAGAGAGAGCTGCTTCAGAGATGAGCTCGTTCGACCCTACCGCCTTATGATAGTTTGCCCATAGATCTGGGTTTTTTTGAGGCTCCAAGATCTACTGGGCTTCTGATCTGATGGTTTGATTGCAGATCTGCGCAACTGACGGCCATTCATGGTCAGGATGCCCGATTCAGAACTGAACCTTGACCCTACAAACACAGCTTGGGATAAAATGGGTGAAAAAGAAGCAAGAGGGTAGAACGCTATTGACCTTGTCGCAGGGTCGGTATCTTGACGTCGGATCTTGGGGATTCGATGAAAGCAGATCTGTAATAACTGCAGATCCGTGACCCCATTGAGCAGATCTGTGACATTGAGTCCCTCTGCTTGGATACTGCTGATATCATTCATCAGAAAGTGCTCCCCTTCCCTTACACGTTCAGTGTTTCGAGCGCCAGGATGGAGTGTGAGGCCTCCAATACCTTCTGCGCTAAGGCTGATAGCGTCTTCCTTCTTCGAGACTCCGAGCTTCGCTGGCGAGGAGACCATTGAACGGCTGAAATCTTTGAACCCCGTTGCAGGCAGTGAAACTTTAAGAATGGTCCAAGATTTGGGTTCTGAGGAATGAGTGAGGAGCCATGTTTCGCACCTGGAGAATGGCTCGTCGGCGGTGGAGAAAACATGCAGCGCGGTGTGTAGCAGAGATCCGAAAGCCACAGAAACCCTCGACGCCATCGCTTGACCAGTTTCCCAAGAAAAATATTTTTTATCAGCCTCTGGCAACATTCACTTGAAGCAGAACAACAATGTTGTGTGTGGAGAACTTCCTTTTTAGCTTTAAAAATATTGCCAAATTCATTTTTGTTCCAATATTTAAGTTTGAGTTTGATGCATTTCGGTCTCTGATGCAGTAGGAACATATTAGTTCCCTGAACAGGCATATCTTCCACCCACCATTTTACAATATTGCTGATGAAGTCAGGGTGGGTGAGCCAGAAATTTTCAAACCTAAAAGGTTTGTTCCTCAGAGTGCCTATAAAAGAAGCTTCAAGTTGGATAGGCCAATGATCCGAGCCTCCAAAAGGGAGGATTAAAGCAGACAAGTCAAGGCTAGTGAGAATGAGGTCCTCAGAGACTATAAATATGCCTAGTTTAGATGCAACTTGAGAAGCCCCTCCCTGCTTATTATTCCAGGTGAAGGTACCATTTTTTGTTTCTGTATCCACTAGCCTCATGTCGTTTAGGAAGTTCTGAAAGGCATTGGAGTCTCTGTCTACTGTTCTGGTCCTACCTTTTTTTCTATAAGAGATCTGATCATATTAAATTCCCCTCTGATAATCCAGGGCATAACAAGATGTCTTTCTCTTAAGTCCTCTAGTGAGATAAGAAACCTGAGTTTGTCTTCAATTTTTTTAGGACCATAGGCATTTGTGGTCAAATAGACTTTCTTATCACCCAAAGGTTGGATCAGCATCGAAAGGTAGTTCTTGGATGCTTCAACATCTAGGATTCCAAATTTTTGGTGGTTCCAAAGTGTGAGAATCCTCTTTCTGTGTTGTCTGCTTTAACTTCTAGATATTCATACTGGATGAGGCATTTGTTATGTATCTCTCTTATTTTATCTATTGAAAATTTCGTTTCCTGGATAAACACCACATCTGGTTTTTATTCTTTTATTGTGTTGCTAAGATGTCTTTGTTTCCTTTTACTTTCTAGACCCCTAATATTCCAAGTCGTGAGCTTCATTAAGAAAGATTTGTAAATGAGTAAATAGTAAGATCTCTCATCTTACCTGAGTTGGTCATGAGTTTTCCATACTCTCTTAGTAGCTCATTCTGTCTTTTTCTTCCTATTTTCATGCCTGGGTTCTTGGAAGAGTGTCCTGCTGTTACCTCTATCGTTTTTACCCCTCTGTTTTCCTAGCTATCATGGTTTCTTTTTTACTCAAGAACCCTTTGATTGGGATCTCCAAAGGAAGAGTTGTTGCACTTTGTCAAACTCCGCTTGTGGTAGAGAATCAACCCCTTTGGTGGTTCCCTGCTCCAGGAACTTTTCTAGATCGCGTTCAAGAATTTCCTGCATATCATGGTCCTCTGTTCCAACCTCGCTTGGGGCTCACATCATGGTCCTTGTCAAGTTCCATAGTGCTTAGCAGATTCTCCTTTCGTTTGTTGTTTTCAGGTATATCCTCCATGCTATCATCTTTTTCCTTCTCTACAAGATTATCCTCTAGCACCTGATTCATCCCATTATTCCCACCTTCTTCTTCTAAAATCTTCAAGCTGTTATGACTTGTTTGCATATCTTCGTTCGTTTTATTCTTGTTTTTTTTCCCTCATTTCCCTTTGCCTCTCACCTTAGTAAAACCTTCGGGATCTTTCCGTGTGTTGGTTTTAATATTGTTCTCCAATTTATTTAATGGGTAGTCTCTGAAGAGGTGCCCGTGTTGATGACATTTGTGACATCTGAATGGGACATGCTCATAGTCCACCGCCTACACCCATTCTTCATCATATACCTCTAGAATTATTTTGTCGAGAAGTGTTCTAGATAGGTCCATTTCTACACATATTTGAGAAAAGGAGATATCCTTTACTCGCAAAGTCACATCTGATATTTTTAAAAAATGACCTAATTTATTGCCTATGGCTTTTAAGGATTCTGGCAGCTAATGATCTAAAGACAGGGAGTAAAGTTTTATCCATACTAGTACTGATGTCAATGTATCTCGTTCCGGGACAAAATTCATCACCCATGGTGGTATGTTGAGGCTTGCGGCAGCATAAAAATATAGTCTTCCTTCAAATACTCTATCTTTGTCCTCTATGTTTGTGAACACCACTGTGAAAAAACCCTTGGACCCAAGGTGAAGGTTTATTTCCCCCTTTAGTTTCTAGTGGTTTTCTATCCATGCATACAAAGCCTTCTCTGTTGGCCATATCCCCATAAATTTGCATATTATCGCATATGCTGCCATGTGATCCCTGTGCACCTATAGCATTGGATCACTTAATACAACTTGGGGTGTAATGGTTGACCTCGGTTTACAGAGTCCTATCATATTCTTGTGCTCAGCTCTTTGATTGCCTCCTCATGTTCTCTTCTCTCTTCTGACCTCCTCATGATTCTCTTCCTGTTCATGTGCTTTGGTATTTTTCGGTTTTTCTAAGCTGATATTCATAGTTTCTGCCTCCATTGGTTTCTTGAAGCGATTCGAACTAGCTTCTTTGCTTTTGTTCACAACTGCATGACTGTAGGAGGGAGTGGAACTCCTCCCTCCTCGGCCCTCCATGCTTACTAGCATTGATACCCTGTTGCAAACCCTCGTTCACCTCGCTTCCCGCGTTTAAAAAAAAAAACCATAACTCATTTGAAAATCAAAATATTTGCCCCATTTTTCATATTACTTTTGAATAACGTCCGAGCAATAAAATCTGATTAATAGATGAATTACAACCTTCCTGTTTTACAAATCAATTGATCTATTGGAAGGATATAACTATAACATTTTTAACACCATTAATAAAATTGATTGATGTTTAAATAGATTAACATAATTATATTAGTTAATGTGGTCGATATATTTTATAGAGATTAATTATTTAAATGTATAATAATATAATATAATTAAATTTTAATTTAAAATAAATTATTTTTAGATTAAATATGTTATTTTTTATTTAAAATAGAAAAATTTGTTCAAATAATTTTAATATATATAAATTAGATTATTATATAATAGTAAAAGTATTTTTTATATTCATTTGAAAATCAAAATCAATGAAACCCAATTTCAATTTCAATGTAGTCTACACACCTACTGTATAGATATAGACACATGCATCTATACACATTTACATAATTTATGGACACATTTACACGATTAGGTTTTATATTATCCATGTTTATAGAGAGATACAAGCGTTTTGGCAATCTTGGTTGTCCCGGTTGCCTCGGTCGCAGCGTTCACCTGGGCGCCCATCGAACTGATTTCACCGGTAGGCGAGGTAACTGTTATGCAGCTGGTTTCACAGTCGCTGACTTCTGTATGGGCTCTGGTCGAGATGGTGACAGGTTTGCGATGCCACTTTTGCCGTGGGATTCTGAATAGGTTGCGGCCGAGAGTTTGACGGGTAGTGGGGTGATCCTATTGCTGGAGCATCATAATTATGGACGATTGGTCGCTTTCCCTACTGCTCCCCCAACTCGTCCACCGCAACAATGACAGTTTCAAGCCTCGCTGCAACTTTTGTGAGAAGATATGCAACCGTTGCAAGAGACAGGGTGTCCATGAAGGCCGGACTGTTTGGGAATTTCAGACCAGGCCAGGTCCATCCAACGTAAGAGGCCAGGTCTTGTTATTGCTCGACATAACAGGTTTTTTATTCGCGTCATCATCGGCCTTCTTGATTGTCAAAAACTTGTGGGTTTTCAGATTTAGAGGAAGGCGTAATTTTGACATTAATATATTAATATTAACAACTTCGAAATATTCCTGAAATTAACCAGACAAATGCCAATTATATATCGCTAACAAATTCAGGAAGAAGCATACTTGGAGAAAATCATTATTCGATTTACTCATTCTTAACATAATTCTATTAATTAATGATTCTAGAAAACACTTAAAAAATATGTTAGTGATTTTATAATGATTCTAGAAAACACTTAAAAAAAATATGTTAGTGATTTTATAAAATGCTTAAAAGGTTTTAAGGTATTATTTCTCACATATTATAGGGAGTGAGTTATTTTTTGGTGGGTAAATAAGTCAAAAAAATTGAGGTGAAATTTTAATTTTTGTTATTTAAAGTGGCTTTTTTTTTTTACGATATGTGAATTCAGTATTTTTAAAAATCAGTAAGGCATTTTTATCTTGCAAAGGTTACCGACCAAATTTATGATTTCAATAGATTTTACAAAAATTACACCAAAAAGCCTATTTAAAATTAAAAAAAAAAACTCACTAAAAACAATCCAGTATTGATGATGATGAAGATGATAGTTAATGTCCATTGAGACCAAACTTTGGTTTATCAGACCTAATGAAACAAATTATTTAGTTTGATTTATGATTTTATTCCTATGCTCAAAAAGGTTGGAGAGAAGTATCATGAGCTCACCATAATTTTGACACCGTAAAAGGCTAGGAAGGTCAGTATTGCGACAAAGATTATGAAACTGAGATCTAATGTGATTGTACACGGGGCACTCTAAGAGGAAGTGGTTTTCATCCTCAATGTTCCTATTCTCACAAGGATGGCAAATCCTTTCCATCCATGGTGTTTTAGAAACGACCCAATGACCTCTTTCACTATGGAGCTCATGACAGTTTGTTCTAATCTTCCTTATATTAATTTTCTTCTTTGAGCTAGCTAAAACATAGAGATACTTTTGATCTTCTATGGTGGGGTTGATGACCTTCTTATAATAAATTAATTTTCTTTTAGCTGATAAATCTTTCACACGGCACATTTTTTCTTCGAACTTAGAAGTAACAATATTTTTAATGTTATTAATGTTTTGCAATGAATCATTCTCATAGATCTCCCAATGGTTTAGTCAGGCTTTCATGTCTTTATACCAACCCTGTTTGAGCCTTAGGTGGTTTTGGCTGGAATATAAAGCTAGCTTGGGAAGTCTATGATATCCTATGTTCTTGAACTTGTGCTTGTACAACATAAGCCTAGTCATAGCTAAGCTCTCCATAGGGGAAAGACTTACTTCTATAAGGACAATATTGTATGATGTATTGCTTTTAATTTTCAGGTTATATGTTATAAAGCGCTTCTGGATTTGCTCAACCTTTCTCCATGATTCTCTAGAGATGTTGCAACCCCAAACCTCACATCCATATAAGATAACAGGATTGACTAAAGTTTCAAAGAGGAACTTCTTTTTATCCCACATTACGAGGTTTGTTGTTTTACAATTCTTTTCAAGACCAAAGTAAGCTTTCCACACCCCATTAATCATTTTCTCAATGCTATAGTTCCAGTTGAGCTTGTGATGAATATCAATTCCTAGGTACTTGTAAGAATACACTTCCTCCAAGTTATTATTATCATACATAAAATTAACGTAGGTGTCCTTCTTGGATTTGATAAACATAACTTTTGTTTTGTTAGTGTTAACAGTCATACCCATGGTAGAGAAGAAATCCTTAAGAAGCCTAAGTTCCTTATCAAAATTAGATGGACACCTTGCGAGGAGAACAATATCATCACCATAGAGAAGAAGAATGACGACTATCCCAGCTAAGATCGTGCCAACACATCCTGCTTCCTTTATATAACCTTCGAGCTTGTCAATGTAAATGTCAATTAGGGTAGGGGAGAGGGGGAAACCTTGTTTAACTCTAATATTACACTTAATATCTTTTGACCACGCCTCGTTGCTCTTTATCTTGGCAATTACATTATCGTATAACCTAATAGCAACAACTCTCAACTCAAAAGAAACCTTTAGCTCTTCTAATCTATTCCAAAGGTTGTTTCTAAGAACCGTATCGAAAGCCTTTCTAAAGTCCACAAAGCAACAAAAGATATTGGATTTATCATTACGACATTCCTCCACAATGATCCTAAGGGTAATGAGGTGGTCTGTTGTTGAGTGATGCCTTCTAAAACCCACATTGTCTTTAGCCCGCTTACCTTCACTTTCAAGCCATATGCTCAACTTCTTTTCCAAAATACTACCATATAACATAGCTAAGAGAGGGCTCATCATAATTGTCCAATAATTAGAGGGGTTATTTATATCCCCATTTTTAAAAATAGGAATAATGAGGCTCTCACTCCATAGCTTAGGGAACCCTTGCTTGACTGCTTGATTGAAAAACTTGTGGATGTGGGGGCTGAGGACAGGGCCTCCAATTTTTAAGATTTCTGCTTAGTAACCTTCAATGTCCTTAGCTTTCCCATTAGCCAAGCATTTAACCCCAAAATCAATGTCTTCTATAGAAAAAACTTGAATACATCAACCTGAATACATTTTAATTCAAAACGTTTACCTAATTTGAAGAAATTCATACCAATACAAATCACGATTGCCAATTTTTAAAATTTCTAGAATAATAGAAAAAAATTCAATTTTTTTGGGTAAGTCCATCCAATTTCTAAATATTCATAAATTCTAATAACATATCACATAGTGAGAGACGTATTAACATTATTCATTTGATATAAATTATAATATAATTAATGCAAAATAAGTATTTTAGCTACCACCATTTTAGATCCCGTTAGTTATATATATCTATGTATAGATATAATGCCAACCTGAATATATATTAATTTTAAACCTTTAGAACTGAAGTGAATTTAAATAAGTAAGAATAATTTGCTTTGGAATAATACCCACCAAAGCTTCAATAACACTCGTGTGTAACCTGCAGAGATTTTTGTAGCATTCCTTACTTGAGATTCCTTGAAATACTCTGACACAGCGTACAAAGTAAGTAAAACGAAATCTTTGTCTTCTTAAAAGAAGTAAATGAGTACCATTAATAAATTTTATGGTTCTAAGTATATGAAAACTTTTTTGACAAACTTTTTTTTGGTAAAGATTTTAAAATTTAATAACATTTTAGAATTTATTAATAAGATCAAACGTTTCACTTTCCAAAGACACAACGAATCCTTCAAGGTTGTGTATAATCAATTTTTGAAGATCATCTCCCGTCCAAATTGGGTAGAGATGAATAAATTGATCGGCATAACTATGATGCGCCTTAAAAGTAGTTTGCAACTTTATAAGAGATGGGAAAACACAAATTTACATAATAAAAAAATTGATTTTTACAATGAATTTGGTGAAGAGTATTTAAATGTTTTCAAGGGACTCACCTATAATAACTTAATGGAATACACTTAACTCTTTATCCATCAACCGACTTGAGTCAACTCTCACTTAACTCTTTATCCATGACTTGACTTGACTCAACTTTGACTTAACTGATTCTCTAAGTTTACCCAACTTTGGCATGCGAGAGTAATTATATTTCTAACACTCCCCCTTAATTACGAAGGTATGACTCAACATGACTTAACATGAATCAACTATGATGGCTAGGCTTACAATAGAAATTGACTCAATTATCACTTAAACATGTCTGCTCAATTTTGCATTTTCTTTTTCTCTTCTTCTAAATTTTAAATCGTTGAAATTGTTTTAATCTCTGTTGTGGGTTCTTGTTGTAAGCTTCATATTTTTTTACTTGTTGCTACTGCAATTTTTCTTTGACTTTTCTTGAATTTGTGCTGAAACACAATCTGATTTTTTCTACACATTCCTCTTCAAATATTTATTCAACCATGGATTATTGCCACAACAATTCATCTTCAAACTATTTATTTGCTCTGCTTCTTGTTCTTCATATTCTTGTCTTTCCCTCTGCCATATTTCTTGATAGAATAATCTTATCTCTTCTTGACTCTCTTGTTGAAAAATGTTTTCAATGCATTCATCTTTGTCTTCATAAACATCCATATCATTCTTTTCACTTTCATTATCATGTATTATTGTCTTTTTTTCTTTAATTGCACACTCAAGATTATTATTCACCATTTCATTCAATTTTTTTATTCCAGTTGTTCCTTTAACACTCACATCAATCTGTTCTATTGGTTTCTAAATCTATTCTTGAGTGAGATTCAAATTTACATGAAACTTATTAACGACCTTGTTTTCAACATTCTTGACCATGCTATTCGGAACACCTGCGTATTCAAAAGCAATGTTAAGAACATCTTTATTATGATGTTCAGTGAGAGCTTCATTCTCTACCTCTTCCTTCTTTGCCTTTTTTCAACTGCATGGATATTGTCTTCTGTTGTTATGATGTTAGTAGATATTCTCCTTAAAAAACTCTTCAAACAATTTATCCTCTTCTTGATAATCAGTGGTTGCTAGCTCACATATTGTTTCATGAACAGTTCCATTTGCTTCATATTTTGCTGCTACAGTGGCAACTTCAATCTTCAATTCTTCATCAAACATTGCGCTTACTATATTGCCACAATCAATCTTTATTTCAAAAAAGAAACCACACATATCATCAACATAATATCTGTTCACGCTATGGTGGGATATCTAAGCATGCATGTGGTCATTGTCGATTTCATTCACAATTTCAACTTCACCAAATCCATCTGCGACTGGATTGACCAATTCACATCTCACTTTGTAGTCATCATCGACATGTGTCTCATCACAGTGGGATTCACCATTATCTGCACCATCCACATTATAGTGGATTCCTTGAGAATTTATATGCTCTTGCTCTGCATCACATATAGAGGATTCTGCTTCGTTCTCTGCAATCTTTGTTGCATATTCTTCATCCATATGCATGCTTTCATAATGGGTTTCAATTTTGTGGTATTGAAAACCATCATCCACTATTGGGTGGGATTCTTTAAGCTTTGTTTTCCTCTCAGAGTCTTGTTCATCTACTCTCACATTTGCAGCTCACTTCTTCACTTGTGACATAACTTCTTGTTGCATGTCACTCTCTCTCGCACCAAATTCTTCTTCCAATATCTTCCATGCTTCCTTTGAAGTTGTAGCTTTTTCTACCTTGCACAAACACTATTCATCCAATGCATGTTTTATAAAATTCAATACTAAAGCATCACATCATCATATGGGTTATTAGACTCATACTCAATTAACTCTTTAGCTCTAAGAAAAGTTAGCATCTTGATAACCCAATGATCAAAATATTCACATGTATACGTATGAGGTGGTAGTAGATCAAAGCTACACCAATCACCCTCGATTTCTTATTTGTCTTCCGCTAGACTTCTCAGTTCCTCGGTGGCGGACCTCTCTAATGTAACCATGGAAATGATCTTTGCCTCTTCTTTTCGATTTATTTTTTTAATATGCTTCAGTTGTGCTTTGCGATGCGACCGATGACTGTTTCCATTCCTTTCCTTATAGATTCTTGACTCATTGATGAAGTTGTCATCCATGTCACCCCCGAAAAAATAATATAATTTCCAATATGCACCTGTGTTCCATATCACCCACAAAAAAAAATTACGATTTTCACTATGTGCCCTGATAATGCATAATCTTCACCTAAAACACTATCATGCTTAACCACTATACCAAGAACCAAATAATTTTGTAAATTAACCAACTTTGCAAAGCCCTAAATTGTCTTGCCAAAAACCTTTCAGAAAATTTTCTTTATAGCATGTATCTTTGTTTTTTTTTTCATATTAAAAAAAATAAAAATCAAATTTGTACAACCACAAACATTAATTTATAATGATTGGATTCCTTTTTTAAAAACCTTGCCGTATCTATGATGTCAAATATTTCAGTTTATATCATTTTTTTTTAACCCAGAAGCCCGTCTCCAATTAACAAATTAAACTTCCTCGGAACAGTTTATATCGTAAATAACTACAAAATTATTTCAAATTACTAAGATCTTCTTATGAAATTGAGCTCTTCGATCTTACATTCGTATGCATAAAAGACTTTTACTCACAAAATAGAAACACCCCAAACATTCGTATGCATAAAAGACTTTTACTCACAAAATAGAAACACCCCAATAACAAGTATAATTGGCTAGCCTGTCTTTCCATCTTGACCTGCAACGATGTTTACAATTACGGACAACGCTCCTCGCAGAGATGTTGCAAGAATCCTGTTTAATACTCTGCCCAAGGATTCTCTTGCCACAATGCAAAAAATATCTATAGAGTATTGCAGAGTATATCATTACTAATATTGCGTCCACACTTAATCTGTTACTTACTTTTTATTAAAACCATTTTTTAAGTATTCTGAAATTTACAATTCAGTTTATAGATATATAAACATATAAGTTTTATGTGGAGGATAAGTTTATATATATAGATATACATATAAGGGTTTTTCTATCGAGGTTACAATTTTGTCCATATGCCAAAAAAAGTTGGCAAAAAAATCCAATTTTAAAAGTATTTATATTGTTTTTATAAGATAGGAATGAGTTTAACACTATCAAAAATCAAATACTAAAACTCCACTGTCGTAACACTTTCCCAAAATTTCTATTAGATTTTTATCAAAATATTGCATAAATTTCCACTATTTTCCAGGACCTCGTTAGACTACTCTGATATATACAAATACAATGAGTAAATACCTGCAGTTAATTTTAAGATCACAGCCATTGTCATGACGGCCCACATAGTCAGGTCTTGAAAGGAATCGAACAATAGACAATTCAAATAGAGGAGGGAAACCATGACAAATTCGATTACCACTTTTATAACATGAAAAACTCTCCTTGGATGCTTCGCTCCATGTTTCCAGACCGCCTTACACAGAGAAATAATGTGCGATTCCAGCCAACCGGATACTTGGAGGATATTCTCAAGCAGTCGGTTATGAAGGCGTTTGGGAGTTGCAGGTTCGAGGCCGAAGGAGGCTTCTGTAGTTCTCATCTCCCATTCGAAAATGTCGATCGCACAATCGATATTGGTTACTTTTGTTGGGTATTTTTTTTAAATGTTTGGGATGGGAAAATACCAAAACCACAAAATATAAAACACAGAGCCTATGCTCTGTTTCCTTTGCTCCAAGATCTTTTACACAGAGAAGTCTTTTTAAAAATAATTACAGAGGACAGAGTATTTCACCACCATAAAATGATTTATATTTATTAAGCAAAAACACTTACATATTCATCCTCTTTCACTCAGAGGGATTCACCAAAACATTTACACAAAAGTTACTCTGCCTCCTATGAAATTTTACACCTTTGTGTGTAAATATTTCATTTACATTCACCGCTGTGTGAAAACAAAACTTACATAGAGTTACAGATTTACCTTTTCACCTGTGTGAAACAACTCATGGATTCCAACAAAACAATACACTGGTTTTCTTCATTTACTTCTCCTCCTGCACTGCTGTGCAATCTTTACATTTCTTACATTACCAAGACAATATTTTTACCCTGCTGCATAAAATCCCTTTTACATTACAGACCCAAAAATATTTATGCACATCTGTGCATTCCTCCCTGCAATACAAAATTAAACTCTATCTCCATTCGCTACTGCGAAATCACATTTCATTTTCATGGTGTGCGTTTTTCACATTCCTTTTATTGGTGCTGCGAACCACAGTTTCATTTCACCGTGTGCAATTACATAATGCTTGTTACAATCTCCGTGGGTTTTCTTTTTCACATAACAAAACATTGAGTCAACGCTATATTAAAACATGTATAAAAAAGAAATAAAAATAAACTTACGAAATACCTCGCCCATACTCCTTTTTAACTTCGCCGTAAAAAATATTTAAAGCCCCTACCAAAACATATGACAATGTATTTAATTTAACGTATGGGTTATATTTAATTGTCCACAAGCCCGTGTACTTTCCTCATGATCAGACGACGGACAGACTTAGCATTAATCCAACGGCGGAGGTTGCATATCAGGACACCCTTTCTCACTGTCCTTTAAACCATCGTGCAACTTGGTAAATCAACGGCGGTAAAAACGGGAGGTCATCGGACGGGTGAAAACGATATCGGAAGGGGTGAGTTGACCACAAGTTACCTTCCGATGGATGTCAGTTGCTTATGTCATGCGTGCATCACGGTTGGACAGTTGTCAGCATCGGACTACCATGGTACGGAAACCTCCTTGAGCCAAAAGGGGTGCGATATCTTCCTGCCGGTTTTAGGTTTGATGTGGTGGTTTCGGGGTGGATTAAATGCAGGACCGCGCGGTTGGTGAAATTATAAATTTAACACTCCCCTTTAATTTCACCTGCTGGGCATTCGGTCATACCCAAACACTTCCTCAAAAATTCGAAGCTTTTCTGATCCAGTAGCTTTGTCAAGATGTCTGCAACCTGTTCTTGTGTCCTGCAATGTTCTAGGACGATTTCTCCATTGTTCACTAATTCTCTGATGTAGTGAAACCTTGTATCAATGTGTTTCGTTCTCTTATGAAACACTTAATTCTTTGACAATGCAATAGCTGAGCTATTGTCGCAAAAGATCACTGTCGCTTTTGCCTGCTCTTGGCCTAAGCTTCTCAACATCCTTCTCATCCAAACTGCTTGACATGCTGCTGCTGTAGCTGCCACATATTCCGCCTCTGCTGTAGACAATGCTACAATGGACTGCTTCTTAGAAGCCCATGAAATGGCTCCTGAACCCATATGGAAAACATAACCGGAAGTGCTCTTCCGATCATCAACACTTCCAGCCCAATCACTGTCAGTGTATCCAATCAAATCTGAATGTTCTGAGACATTATATAAAATTCCAAACATTTTGGTACCTTTGACATACCTCAGAATTCTTTTTGCTGCTTGCCAATGCGCCTCCTTTGGCCTTTCCATGAATCTGGAAATTAAACTAACAGCATACATAATATCAGGCCTAGTTGCTGTTAAATACATAAGGCTGCCTACAATACTCTTGTACAAACTAGGATCAAAATCCTTGCTGCTGTCCTCTCTGCTGAGTTTTAATCCCATCACTGTTGGAGTGATCGCTGCCTTACATTCTTGCATGTTAAATCTGCTCAATACTTGATCTACATATCTTGCCTGTGAGATAAAAATTCCTTTTTCATTTTGATCTACTTCTATGCCTAAGAAGTATCTCAAAAAACCCATGTCAGTCATTTCAAATTCTTCTTTCATGACTGATTTAAAATTCTTAATGAGCTGATCGTCATTACCTGTAAAAATAACATCATCAACATATAAGACAACAATTAAAATTTTACCATCTTTTTCTTTGATGTAGACGGTGGGTTCTCCTTCACACTTATCGAATTCATTAATCAATAGATATGAATCTATTCTGCTGTACCATGCTCTTGGCGCTTGCTTCAGCCCATAAAGAGCTTTCTTCAATTTGCACACTTTGTGCTCTTCACCTTTCTTCTCATAGCCTAGAGGCTGTTCAACATAAACCTCTTCCTTTAACACTCCATTTAGGAATGCTGAATTCACGTCCATTTGGTAGACTTTCCATTTGTTTTGTGCTGCTATGGACAACACTGCTCTCACGGTTTCCATTCTTGCAACCGGTGCAAAAGTCTCCTCATAATCTCTCCCATACTGCTGCTTGTACCCTTTGACAACCAGCCTTGCCTTGTGCCTTTCTATCTTGCCTTCAGCATTGCTCTTGGTCTTGTAAACCCATTTCACTCCAATGACTTCTTTACCTTTAGGTAGCTCAACCAAATCCCATGTTTTGTTTCTCTCTATGGCATTCATCTCCTCATCCATAACTTCTATCCATTTCTTATCTTTAATTGCTTCCTCGAAATGAATAGGATCATCAACATGACAATACAAGGCAAATAAGGAATTCATTCCTTCATTATATATGTCAGTTAAATTTCTGAACTTCTTACCTCTTTCACTTGGTGTGCAAGTGCTTGAAGATGCACTTGAATTTCCTCCTTGTGGTGTGCTTGGAGAAGCACTCTCATTTATCCTCAATGGTGTTCCTTGCTGTCTTTGTGTTGGCGCTGCTGTTTGGGGATGCATTTCAGCCACCTCCTCATCATCTTCATCATGAGACAAACAGTTTTTAACATTCACTGTTTTCTCTATGCTTCCATCCCAAGCTTCCTCTTCAATGAATTGAACATCTCTGCTGATAAAAAAACTTCTTGGTGGATGGGATATACAACCTGTATGCTTTGGATTCCTCACTGTATCCAATGAAAAGACATTTCTCCCCTTTGTTGTCCAACTTCCTCCTTAGCTGATCTGGAATGTGTGCATAGGCCACACATTCAAAAACTCTCATGTGGGTGACTCCTTGCTTTCTCCCACTCCATGCTTCTTCTGGAACTCTATTCATCACTGCTTTTGTAGGGCACCTGTTCAGAATATATGCTGCACAATTTACAGCTTCAGCCCAATAGTCATTTGGCAAATGCTTTGCCTTCAACATGCTTCTCGCCATATCCATCATGGTCCTGTTCTTCCTTTCAGCAACTCCATTTTGCTGTGGGGTGTACCTTGCTGTAAATTGCTTATGAATTCCATTTTCTCTACAAAATCGTAGGAATTCCTTGGAGATATACTCACCTCCTCTATCGGTTCTTAGTACTTTGATATGCAGCCCACTTTGGTTTTCAACAAGTGCTTTGAAATTTCGGAATTTTTCAAACACTTCACTTTTGTTCTTAAGGAAATATACCCAAGTTTTTCTAGTAAAATCATCTATGAATGTTAGAAAATATTGGCTGCCTGCTAATGATGGAGTTTGCATCGGTCCACATACATCTGAGTGGACAATCTCTAAGGGTGCCTTTGCCCTTATGCTTTTCCCTGATGGAAAACATTCTCTGTGTTGTTTTCCCAATATGCAACCTTCACAAAGGCCGTCCGGTTTCTCTATCAATGGTAATCCTCTTACTATCTTTTTTCTGCTCAACAAATTAAGACCTCCAAAGTTGAGATGTCCAAATCTCAAGTGCCACAACCAATTTTCATCCTTTGGCACGCTTTGGAAAGCCTCTTGGGTAACTGCTGCAATCACTTCTTTGTTTTTCAAATCTGCCCTTATTCTGAGAGGGAACATCATGTTCCTTGTCATCTTCACTTCAACAATACATCTTTTGCTGGGTGCTATATCCATGATAGTGCATACATCATTCTTAAAGAAAACATTGTACCCCTTAGGGACAAGCTGTCCAATACTCAAAAGGTTACATTTCATTCAAGGGACATAGTAGACATCTGCTATGGTTTTCTTTTCACCCTTCTTTGTAAATATTTTGACTTCTCCTTTTCCCATAACAGAAATTTTGCTATCTGTCCCAAGTGTAACTTCTGATTTCACGTTTTGATCCAAAGCAGAAAACAGGGCTATGTTTCCTGTCATATGGTTTCTGCAACCCGAGTCTAGAAACCATAAGTCCTCACTATTTGTTTCAGCCATGTTACAAGCTAACAACACATTATCTTCACTGATGTTTCCTCTAGTGACATTGGCATTTGGTCTATTACTCATATCATGCTGCTTATTCCTACATTCACTGGCATAGTGCCCATATTTTTTGCAGTAATAACATTGGACATTGGATTTTTCATACCTTTGTCCTTGAGCATGATGATGTCCACTTTGTTGGCTGCTGCCTTAGCTTTGGTTCTGATTTAGATTGCTGCCTCTTCCTTGAGTATTTGCTGGAGTGTTCCTTCCACCTCTGTTTTGGCTTCTGCCTCTTCCTCTCTTGTTTCCTCTGCCTTGACCTCTTCCTCTTCCAAAGGACATCTGGGTCTTGAAAGCTTGCTCTAGAGATGAGTTTTCACTCCTACTCAATCTCTGTTCATGTGTTATCAGTGATGCATGTAGCTCATCAACTGAAAAGTTTGAGAGATCCTTTGTCTCTTCTATGGTGGTGACTATAGCATCAAATTTTGAGGGTAAGATCCTCAATATTTTCTCCACAATCCTCCTTTCTTCAATGGTTTCTCCATGAGTCCTCATCTGTGTGACCAAACCAATTACATGTGTGAAGAATGAGTCAATATTGTCTGACTCCTTCATGTTGAGATTCTCAAAATCTCTCCAGAGCAACTGTAGTTTTGTTGTCTTCACTTTCTCCATGCCTTGATAGGCTGTCTTGAGGGTTTGTCATGCTTCCTTGGATGTATTAGCTGTTGTTATCCTTGGAAACACACTCTGGTCCACTGTTTGATACAAAAATAGAAGGGCTTTTGCATCCTTCTTCCTATTGGTCTTTAACAGATCTTTCTCTCCCTGAGTTAATCTGTTAAACTCATTATCATCTGCTGGTTCATCAAACCCATCTTGAACTAATTCCCATAAATCTTGACAGGCAAACAGGGCTTTCATAGTTATTGCCCAGTAGTCATAGTTCTTCCCATTGAACTGTGGGAGCTGGGTGTTAAACATACCCATACCAGTGCTTGTGCTGGCCATTCCTTGCATCCTCAGCTATGCTTCAACTTCTTGATTGTATGTCTTAAAACAACTGACTGCAGCAACCAAAAAAACTTCTCCCTTCAGCTTCTTTGTCACCTACAAAGAGCCTAAGCCTGCTCTGATACCACTGTTGGGGATTTTTCTGGGAAAATCCCAAAAACAACAATAAAATTTCACACAGAGACAATGCTCTGTTTTCACTCCACAGGAATTTTAATCACAGCGGAAACATAGAAAATTCTGACCAGCGAACATAGTTTACACACCAAGGATTTATATTAAAAAGAGATGCATTTACAAATTATAAACTTCCTTTCTCACAGAGGGATTCACCGCTTGCATTTCACCCAAAAATTTACACTGGAGTTTTTACTCACGCTGCTACGTGACTCCAAAATGCATATTCAAAAAAAAACATTACACTTGCACTGCTCTGCGTTTCACCTCTCTTACAATTCATTTACCAAAAATTACATTAATATATGACTACCAGAGGGAGGACTTACATCCCATACTTCCGTAAAAAAAAAAAAAGTGAGAATTAAATGATTTTACTGATATTTTTTTATGCCCATACTCCCGCTCAAGAAAAATTAAAACTTTACCAAAGAAAACTTACCAACCACAGTAAATAGCATTTACTGTCTTACTGAGATAAACGGCCGTAAGAAGACTTTCACTTCACGTCAAAATCATTTCCCAGGGTTTTACATCAACATTATACAATATGCTTTAGGAACTCTTATCGGGTCCAGGCTTTATCGCATGGCACACATATGTGCACCCATGGTTTCTCCCGATTGCGAAATCCCGATCACTCATGCCCCGATACCTCCGAAATATATATTTTAATATTTGCATAATAACAAAATAAATATAAAACAGACCACTCTCGGACCCGAAATAACTTTAAGCAAAATGTTGAACAGCAGTCGGGTCCACAATATCGGGTCAGAGCTTATTGCATGGGAAAGAGGCTGCTCACTTGGTTTTCGCCGATAGCGAAAATAATATGGACCCGATAATTTATCAAAAATGGATTAATTCCTTCATCGGGTCCGGCTCATCGCAAATAGTAAAAACAACTTTATAAAGCTCCACTTCTATTCCGCCGATGCGATATGCCGATGCGATATCAGCTGATCGCTGAGGTTGCTGATCGTTGAATTCGCTCATTGTTGGAGTGCAGTTGAAATTACATTTCAACAATTGATTCGGAATTGGATTGGAAGATCAAAGCCATCGCAGCCCTCCCCAACCCCCCCGACATGGATATCTCGCTCTGCAAGGCTGCCAAGGTCGGGTTACAGCAGACTCAATTCTTTCTTTTGTGAATTCTATTTTTACCTATTTGCAGCATAAATAAATTACATGGATTAATTAATACAGACTGCAATGGAGGCCGAGGCGAAAAGACTTGCAGAAGAAGAAAAGGCTCCACACAGATCCGTTATACAGCTTGAGGAATTTTATCAAATGTACCACAGCATTATAAAGAAGTCTGAAAATTCAGCAATATCAAGATCTGAAGCTGATATTGAGGGAAATAAGAAGCTAGATCTTCAACAGCTTCTCCACGAACTTAACGGACTTATACTTTTTAACTTGCCAGACTCGGCAAAGAAGTTGTCGACCATCGCTAAACTTGACCTTTCTAATAACAATATGAAGGTAGTAAATACAGCAATATTGCATCGTTATATGGGCTTTCTCGATGCCATATATCTGATTTTTCTTTCAATATTAATTTCTTGCCGTAGTGTCTGCCCGAATCCGTGACGAGTCTGGTGAATTTGAGAACTCCTGACGTCCATTCGAACCAGCTCACATCGCTGCCGCAATCCATGGGAAGACTGCAGAAGCTTAAGATCCTCAACATTTCTGGAAACTTCTTTGCCGATTTACCAGAGAGCATTCTAAATTGCCGGTAAAAATTATATTCGAACCCTCAGTATTTCCAAAAATATTTAATTCGAGATACTCGATGTTTTTAGGAAATTGTTTGCCGAATTTTTCAAGATTGCCGGTAAAGACCGTATCCGAACCCTAGGGTTGAAGATTTAATTCTCTGCAATTTAATTATCTCTAACATATTACAAATTATCTCTATCAGTTCGCTGCAAGAGCTGATTGCCGATTTCAACAAGCTACAGCGGCTGCCTGAGACGCTGGGAATCAAACTGTTTAACCTGCAAAGGCTCTCTGTTCGTTCCAACAAACTTTCTTATCTCCCTTCCTCCATCTCATGCCTGATGTCCCTGCGTGTTTTGGATGTCCATATGAACAATCTCAGATGTCTGCCCGAAGACATTGACAACCTGATAAGCCTTCAAATTCTTAATGTGAGTTGCAACTTTGGCTACTTGAACGTCTTGCCGGATTCGATCTGTGGGCTGTGTTCGCTCGTTGAATTAGACGCGAGTTATAATCAGATCAAAACCCTGCCTGATTTCTTTGGAGCGCTAGTGAAGCTGAAGCGGCTAAATCTGGAGGGGAACCCGTTAATTCGACCACCGCTAGAGATAGCTAGAGATGGTCTGGAAGCAATCATTAAATACATGAGCAATCGAGCCAGCAAGAATCTCACACCACGTAGCCTCTCAGGTCTGGGTGGCAAATTGGCACGTAAGTGGAAGTTGTTTATAACGTCACTTTTTGGAGATTTTGATGACGGAATCCGGTCGAAGAAATTGAGATTAAATCTTGATTTGTTGTAGTTAAAATGGGTTTTTAACTGCATATTTGGATTCAGCACCCTGAAAAACCCTTTGGACACTTTGATTGTGCAGAAACTAGCTATCAAACTTGGGATTCCAATAAATTGCTACCGGATTTTGACCGAAAAAACCCACCGGAAAAACTTTCAAAAAGTCGCATTATAGACAACTCCATTTTTTTCATACATACTGATAATATTTTGTTTTATTCCACCCGACAGAGACTGCTCATGTCATTGCCATAGGGTGGCAGTGGACTCCAAGTGGCAAAAATTCCCTCGGATGAAAATTCACGTTCCTTACCTATATATTTGTGCCACGTCATTATTTTCCGACAAACTTCACATGTCTCAATTTCTTCAACCGGATTCCGTTATCGGAATCTCCAAAAAATCGCATTATAAACAACTCCGAAAAAATTATCAAAATTATTAATAATATCGCATTATAAACAATTCCGAAAAAATTATCAAAATTATTAATAATATATTTACGAGTATCCGCCTCTGGCTTAGTGTATAGTACGGCATTTACTGATTTTAAAATTTGATAAAATGCAATTACTCGTGATCAGATCCATGTTTGACCAATGTATAAAATCTTTTAAAAAATTAATGCAAGTACTTATATTTAAATAATAAATTACCATCATAAAACACTTAAAGATTTTTAGTGTTTTTGTTTTTAAAAAATAGTAACGGAGTAGTTGAATTACTCTCCTCAAACTCGACCTAATTCTTCCACTCAGAAAAATATACCCAAAATAGCTATGTAGTGTGATGTTCAAAGCTATAATTGTCAAATATCACCTCTCTTCATTCTTCCTCATAGAAAATTAGACCCAAAATATTCAAAGCTATGTATTGTGATATTCATCACTTCAAACGAATAACCATACATCACTCAAAATATATTAAAACTATATATCATTCCAAATATTTAAACTTTGGGTAAAATAGATTTAGAAATACAAAAACATTTAATAATAATTTAAGTTTACTAAAGTATCATCTATAATTTAGAATATTTAAATAAATAAATAAATATGATTATATTTAAAAAATTGCAAAAAAATAAATCATATAGTTTCATTGTTTTAGGGTTGGAAAAGTGGTGATTTCTACAATGATTTTTTTCAATAAATAATTTTTTGGCACACCCTAAATCTATTGTTGTATAGAAGTAATTTTTTTTGAATTCTGCACAAGTAATTTCCTTCTTATTGTTGCCTCATTGGTTTATTCCTTAATCCATTTGGTGCAACATAACAACAACAATGGAAAGCACTTTTGGATGGGGGCCAAACTTCTACTTCAAGAATGTGGTCTTAGGGGGTGGAGGAAGCACCTTTGGATAGAGACTAAACTTCTACTTCAAGAATGTGGTCTTAGGGGATGGAGGAAGCACCTTTGGATGGGGACCAAACTTCTACTTCAAGAATGTGGTCTTAACGGATGGAGGTTGCCTACGGAGGGGAGCCAAACTCCTCTTTTCATAATGTGGTCATAGGGGATAGACGTTTTAGTTCAAGCCTTCAAATGCAAGGACCAAATCAATCAACTTCAAGCCCAAGTTGTGTGGATAGAAAAAAAAATTAACTCCGTTGTCAATAATGTGGTCATAAGGGATAGATGTTTTGGTTCAAGCCTTCAAATGCAAGGACCTAACCAATCAACTTCAAGCCCAAGTTGTGTGGATAGAAAAAAAAATTATGATCCTCCACTGGGGTGAATTGGCAAAATTGTATGCAAGGGAGATGTCTCCCAAAGGCAGTGAAGGATCCAAAATATGAGGTAAAATAAAAAAACTGAGAGCTACATATAGCATATGAAGGATCATTCCCTAATATGCAAGTTCATCAATATTTTCCAAATGGAGAGAGCATTGATTGGATGGATCCAACAAAAATGGCAGTTGAAGGGGCACATTGATCTTGAGCTAGGAGAAAAGGGTTTCATTATAATGATTCTTGCAAACGTTGAAGACAAAAATAGGGTATTTGAGCATGTTTGTGTTTTTTCAATAATTTAGGGTTATTCATGAAATTATGGCAACAAAGTTACAATCACAAAAAGGAAAAATTCCTATCATCCCCAATTTGGTTTCGTCTCTGCAAAATAATTTTGGAAGAAGGAAATTTTAGAAGATTGAGATCAAAATTTTTTGTGAAAATATTTGAAGTGACTAATCAAGGACACTACAATTCATATGCGAGGATATGTGTGTATATGATATGCGAGGATATGTGTGTATATGAATATCTTCAAGTAAGTACCAAAATTATGTGTGTATATGAATATCTTCCAGTAAGTACTAAAATCAGTTGACCATGATGAAGTTTGGAAATACATTTGGATTATGAATATATATCATTCAGATCCCATAGGTACCATGAATATGGTCATCTCTTTAGGGATTTTCCCTTGAATCTCAAGAAGGAAACAAAAGAAAATTAGGAGAAATTGGATCATGCGTTTTCAGAATTACAATCCTCGTTCTAAAAACCCTTAAGCACAAAATGTGTCAATCCCTAAGGAACCCCATCAGTCCAAAAACTTTATGAGACATTGACCAGAGAAGAGCAAGAAATGAAAAATTAGGTAAATGCAATCCTCCATCCAAAAATGTTATGAGACATTCATTAGAGAAGAGCAAGAAAAATTAGGTAAATGAAAAATCAAGAGGACAATGGAAAACCAAAGGTGAAAGCTCATAAAAGGAAAGTGCCGAAAGAATCCACAAAGAATGAATCAATAGAGGGAATTGATATATTGGAAGAAATGGATATTAGATGAAATAACACTTTCACAACTCATTAAAGTATGTATTAGCAAAAAACAAATTATTTAGAAAGACATATTTGCAACTAAAAAAATAGAAGACATGTAACCTAGAAGGGAGAAAATAGAAAGCTTCAAAGATACTCACAAGTATGTGGAGGAAGACAAAAAGAAAAGGAAAAAAAATGACTAACTCATATCCTTGTTAAATAATTTATTTTAATATAAACTTTAGAAAAACATTAAAAGTAATTGAAAGGAAAAGATATTTCAATGTCCGAATGGAAGTAATAGAAATGTATTTAAAAGTATATTAATAGAAAAAAATGTAATGCATACAATATAATCCATAAATAAAATATGGCAATGATCATTTTAGCTAAATTATTTCAACATCAGCAATGGTTTAAAATAATAATAAAAATAAAGAATTATGGAGCAAACATTTGTTGGAATTGCAAGGTTTATTTATGCATTCAAATATATGTGTGTGTGTGTGTGTGCCTAGATAGATGCAATCTTTGGATGTGCAATTTTTTTAAGTTTTGCACTATAAAAATGGTTTTCACCTCTAGGCTCTTGCTAGATCTGTGGTTAAGATGGATCTATATTTGTATGCGTTATTTGCATTGTAATTTCATAATTGCACTTTGTTTTAAGCGTCAAATGATATAAAGAACTTCATACTCCTAATAATTAACCATATCTAAACACTAAATTGGGCCATAATTTTTATTTTAAAAGCCTAAAAATCATTGTTAATGATTCATTAAGATTCATTGTGAAATGGACTCTTATATACAAATTTTCTTTCACATTAATAAAATTAACTGAATTAATTACATTAAATAGAAGTGTGAAAAATTAATATTTATGTATGAATAATTATTCAAGGCCTTACTAAATACCCAGTTTTGGCAAAACAAACAAAAGTTGCCATTTCTTTTTGGAATCCAGTAATTTTTTTTTTTTCATAATTCTATTGTGGAAGTTTTTGAATTATTTTTATATAGTGGAAATGAATTCAACACCATCAAAACACTAAAACTAAAAAATTTTAACCTTAATTTCCAAAAATTTATGATAAATATTGTCGAAATCTTACCATAATTTTCATTATTTCCCTTGAAAAACATTACGTCATTAAACTACAATACTTACTTAAATAAACAAAAACTTGATAGTCACCCCCAAAATATGCGCAAATAAAATACACATGAGTTGTGTGTATGGTTGCATTTTTCACGAGCAAAGTAGCAAATCAAATGTGAACGCATCTTCAAATTTGTATCAAAATCGACATCATTCCAACAATTAAGACCAAGAGTCTTGCGTGACAGAAGAGTATGGATTCCTTTAAAATACGAGGCAACCGATACACGAAAGATATGATCCTTCACTACAACTTCAGTTTATCACTGCCCTGCATGTTATTCAAAACAAAGAGTAAGTTAAATGCATTTGGTTGTCCAAGCATCTATAAGATGTGAATAAGATCTTTGTGACAAAGGTCCACAACATGAATGTGTAAACTGTAAGTTCGATAATAGTCTGAAAACTACATGTTAATGCAAATGTCTGGTCAAATGTCTGGTCATAAAGATTACTTCGAAAATTATTTCATTTTATTTCTATTTTTTTAAGGGAAAAGTGTGGATGGGTACCATTATAATAATAATAATGTAATGAGTGTTAAGAGTGTTAAGTGAATTATTCAAAAATAATGAGAAATTAGTCAGTTACGACTACTTCTCATGTAAATAATCATAGATGAATGACTTACTTAACCCAATTGAATCCCAAAATAATATCTAATATAATGCACTGCTAAAACCCCGACTACCTCTCATGTAAATGGTCATAGATGAATGACTTACTTAACCCAGTTGAATCCCAAAAAAGATATCTAATATAATGCACTGCGAAAACCCCCAATATTATTTAAATAATAATAATAATAATGTAATAAGTGTTAAGAGTGCTAAGTGAATTATTCAAAAATCATGAGAAATTAGTCAGTTACGACTACCTCTCATGTAAATAATCATAGATGAATGACTTACTTAACCCAGTTGAATCCCAAAATGATATCTAATATAATGCACTGCTAAAACCCCGACTACCTCTCATATAAATGGTCATAGATGAATGACTTACTTAACCTAGTTGAATCCCAAAAAATGATATCTAATATAATGCACTGCGAAAACCCCCAATATTATTCAAAAGAGTAACTCTACTTATGGTTCATGAGGCACAATACTTGCTAAGGTTTTTCAAATGGGGTATCAAGCTAAGTGGGCTTGATTGTGGGGAAAACTTCACAGTTAAGCACGCTTGAGCGAGACGATATGGGATGGCCGGGTGCAAGCCCCAAAAGTGACGATTGACGCTATGTGATTTATTTTTACTAGTTTCAATCTCACTTCTTCACCCATGCAATGAGTGCTAAGTGGACTATTCAAAAAATCATGAGAACTAATGCAATGAGTGCTAAGTGGACTATTCAAAAATCATGAGAAATTAGTGAGTTACCACTATCTCTCATGTAATCACAAGTGTAAAACCAACTGGACTATTCAAAAATCATGAGAAATTAGTGAGTTACGACTACCTCTCATATAATCACAAATGTCAAACAAACTACCTCTCATGTAATCACAATGAGAATCACAACTGTAAAACCATGGTATTCAGTCCATATCACAAAGATTACTTATAATTGTTTTTAGTGCAAATTACTTATAATTGTTTTTAGTGCAGGTCAAACCATGAAAAAAAAAGAACGTTGAAGCTTTTCATTTTTTTATAAAAGCTTTCAAGGTATTTTACAACTGTAAATTTCATGCGGTCAATATATAAAATTCCTCTCTATCTTCTTAATGTGAGTAGTCAAGGCTATTTTTATGTGTTCAATATATAAAATTCCTCTCTATCTTCTTAATTGTTTTTAGTGCATATAAAAAAAAGAACATTGAAACTTTTCAATTTTTTATAAAAGCTTTCAAGGTACCTTACAACTATAAATTTCATGTGGTCAATATATAAAATTCCTTTCTATCTTCTTAATGTGAGTAGTCAAGGCTATTTTTATCTTCATTGCAGATTTTAAAAACATGTGGAATCATTTTTTGGAAATATATCTGGATTTAGAGGATAGGTGTCAAGTAAAACAATAACTTTGTCATATTTATCGGACACCGAAATATTTCTAATTTAACTATCGTAATGTAGCAATTTACCTGGCAATTGTAGCTTTGTGGAAATTGAAATTTGTTACTATAATGATCAGTTACTCCGATGGATTATTCAGAAATGTCTGCTCCTGGTGTTTGAATGTAAACTTAATGTAAAAGCACTTCGGGTCAACTCTACCACTGGCTAACTAAGTTTCTGTGGACATCACTTGATAAACCCTGGATATTACTCCGACGGATCACTGAGGAATTTAGGCCTCTGGTTGTTAAGAAGTGTATATGGTGGTTGAGAAATGTACATGTAGTCAATTTTTAAGGTCAACTCTACAACTGGCTGCTTATGTTCAAGTGGACCTCTCTTGATAAACCCTGATATTATTTTGTTATGTCTAATCAAGCCTGCTGCTGTTATTTGTTTCGGTGACCAATGTCTTTTAGCTTTTTGGGGAAAGCTTATTGTCATAATCATATCGGGCTGTGAGATATTGCACAGACCATACAAGTTTTTGGGTCTTGATAGTGGAAGAACGCTGTAAATAATCATGGATGCTTTTGACCCTTATGTTGACTTTTGACATTTACTTTTCGCATCATCTTACAACAAATATTTTGTATTTAGTTGCGAGTACAAATTGTTTACCAGTTGCGGTATAGTTTGTGGAAGTATAGATCTCAAAAAGGTCTTTCTTCACTAAATCAGATATTTTGTTGTTGACTTTTCTTATTTTACCTTTCTCTATTACCGTATAATAAATATTTTATATCCAGCAAAAAGTACAAATTGTTTACGAGTTGCAGTACTAGTTTGGGAAAGTACAGTTCTCGAAAAGTCAACGACTGCAGTGCTTCAAATTCTGACCCTTAAAGTCCTACGGATTGAACTATATTCTTTTAATCTAAAAGATAAATAACGACTCCCGAATAAACCAGAAATAGATTATTGAAAGTACATGTGAAAAGCCAATGCACACTATCAACCACGCTGACATATGAAAAAAAATGAATAGAAATTCTCACAGGAAGTACAAATAAAAAGCCAATCAACAATATCTTATACTTCGACTATTGAAAGTACAGGTGAAAAGTAAATCTAACAACGTCAAATACTAACCTGTGAAATAGGCTTTTTTTACAAGGTTACAAATTAATCTGGTTGGTTTAATTTTTTTTTAATCTGATTATAAAAGTATTTGAATTTTTTTAATGGTAGAAATATATTCAAAACCATTAAAAGTTTTTGGTTACCTAAAATCTTGAAGTTTGACAACTGTAATTCAAATCTCAAAAGCTTTCAAGATTTTGACAAAAATCATGCCAAAATTTCCACTACTTTCACAGAAAATTTGTGGTCTTTAGATTACCTTTTTGAAATTGAATCAATGGCAACTCTCAAAATAACTAACAGGGAAAAGCCAATCAACAATGTAACACTAACCTATCAGATAAGGTGAATATCAATTCTTACAAGAACAAAATACATTAAAAACTGGGGATGATAGAGTCACCTCAGACTCCACAGACAGGAGAGCAGTCTACACATGCTAATTTTTAAATTTTTTTACCCTTCTTTCAGTGGAATCTAATTAAGTTATGAGGTCGTTTTTTTTGTCTATAAGTTGTCTATGACCCTCCAGTCTACACATGCTAATTTTTTTTATTTTTTTACCCTTCTTTCAGTGGAATCTAATTAAGTTATGAGGTTGTTTTTTTTGTCTATCAAGTTGTCTATGACCCTCCATGTAAGGTCCTCGGATGTGCGGTGCGGTTGGGCGCCAGGCGACCGGGCGCGCGCACACGACGGGCGGTCATGCACGACCGAACGACCGGTTGAACGAACGTTTGGTTGAAGTGCGAACCTGCGGTTGTGTGTTATGCGAGTTCCTTGATTGTGCGATGGAGTAATGCGCATAAGGGAAGCGAGCTAGAGTTTATACCCAATGGAGCATTGGGCGAGATGTTGGAAGGCCCACCCATGATGGAGGGCGGGCTGACATGGTTGGCAAGCGTTCAAGGGGTGTGTAAACGCAGATTTGGTGGTCGCCTGGGCGAGCCACCATCCCATTGCGATGACTATATATGTAAGTGCGTTGGAGCACTTGGAGACCAACAATTCAACAATGAACTTCGCATAAGCTCATTTGCTCTACGCTCTTGAGGAGAGTCACTTGTGCACAGATTTGGAGGAGAGATGAGCGCATGGCTCATGCGCTCTCCTTGAGTTGCACTTGGTGAAATGCTCTTGGTGAAGAGGTGAACGCGTTGGGCAAGACGTGCCCGGGGTGATCATACGGAAGCAGTTGGTAGTGCCGCACCTCGCCGGCACGGTTGAAAGACCACCGTAGGCTTGGGGGCGTGACAGTTGGTATTAGAGTTGGTGTAGCTTGCGAATGAAAGCTGATACACAACTTGAGAGTTGGTTTGAGCAGGTTGCTCATGACAGTGGAAGCAGGTACTTGCAGGTGAAGGAAGCTAGTTTCACATACAAGTGGAACAAGGGTTGGTTCATCGTTGCAAGGAACTGGGTGAAGCTGGTGAAGGTTGGAACCGCGTGTTGTAGAGTTGGGCAGGCGGTACTACGTGCTGTTCATATGATTTGGGCACTTGTCAGGTGGGCAAGTGGGACTGCGTGTGAGCAGGTATACACGGTTTGGGCGTTTGTAGACCAAACGAAGTACGAACTGGGGAAGACGTACGACAAGGCATGGCAGGTTTGGAAAAATGCAAAGGGAAGCTCTTGCTTACCTTATACAGGTTGAAGCGGATGAAAAAGGAGAATCCCCGGATTCATGAGAAGCTTGCAATCTTGGAAAAGAATGTTGAAGACGAGCTTCTTCAACTTGGATGGACAATGGAGCAAGATGAAGTTGCAGATTGTGCTGACAAGGAAGAGGAAGCCGTGTTGGTTGAAGATGTTGCAGACATGATCATGATGGAGGATGAGCTTGAGATTGATCAAGTTGGACCAGGATCATGCAGTTTGCAGACATGTATGGGTGAGGGTACTCTCATGGAGGAACCTCATGATGATGGTGAAGTAAGTATTGATACTTGTGTTTCATTTGAGCATTTGGTAGATGGACCGTATGCAGGGAAGGGAAAAGCCAGTTTGCCGATGCTGGAGAACATCTTACTATGGATGTTTATGATGAGACCTTGTATGGAGAAGCAAGGATTGTTGATTGTTGCAGGACTTGTTGGGGTTGTTTGTGAGACCTTATGGTAGAAGGTACAAAGGCCCGTGACAAGGGTGGAACTTGATGATCGTTGTGGAGGATTGGGTCATGCTTTAGCCACATGGCTAAGTGCTCGGCATGACTCATGGACAGATTGGAGGGCACACTTGAGTTGCTTGGGTGGACTTCTCATGGTCGAGACCAAGAGCAAGTCCTGGTGGAACCTTTGGTGGAGGAGCTATGATGGAGAGACTCATGTGATGATGATATGGTTGGGTGACCGAGTTCACTAGACCGAAGATTGCAACTTGGATGGGGATGACCGATTGTTGTGATGGGTCTACTTGGTTGGACTACATGGCAACTTAGTCATGGACATCAGGTTGGATACATGAAGCATGGCAGCCTTATGCAGGGACATTATGTGGGAGCACTTGTAGAGATGTCACTTATGGGCATCCAATGAGGAGTGCCAAAGTAGGGATGTTGTGCAGATGGATTTGCTAGTGTGACATGGAGACTTATGACTTATGAGCCTATGGAGAGGTTGTGCACTCTTGTACAACAAGGCCATGGACTTGGATGGATTTGTGAGTAGACTATGGGGCATTCTTACTACATGGAGAGCTGAGGCATCCTGCAGAGACCTTTGGGCCGAGACTTGTATGCTTGCTAGAGTGTTGGTTGGAGGTGACTCATGGAGCTCATGATGACATGAGACTGTTGTGACTTTTGGGGACTTCATATATGGTGGACTTGGAGGATTTGATGCATTGAGGAGCTGAGGTCAGAGACTTTGATGCAGGGGCATACTTTCAAGTACATACATGGGGATGGCTTGAAAGAGTGACTTGATGTGGAGGATCGATATGAGACACTTTGGAGTGATGGAGTTACGATGGTGGAGATCCCTTGGTGGCAACACTTAGGCATGGGTTGAGCCGAGACTCAACTACTTTTGACACATGGGAGTTGATTGATCTATGATCATGGGCAGCACATGGATAGATGAGATAGGTGTATACTTGTTTCTATGGCAGACTTGAGGGATGACACATTGCAGATATGATGGAGGTAGCTTCATGGACTTGGATGTGGCACACCGAGAGTTGGAGTTTGATGAGATGGTCTCTTCGTATTGAGGAGGCACACATATGGATGATGTTGGGATAGATGTGGCTGATTTCATGTAGCACATTGGCACCAAACATCATGGACATGTTGCAGATGAGATGAGGACTACTTCATGGACCTGAGCATGGTTTGCTTATATGGAGATGGATTCTTGATCGAGTTCAAGATGTGACAGGGATGTTTTGAGAAACGACTAGTGGTGGCATGAGCTGCATTCTCATGGTTTGAGCGTGGTAATTGGACTGATCACCCGACTAGTTCGAGTCATGAGGGGATCCAATGTACAGAGATATGTTAGCATTGTGTTGGAGTATCATGGCAGCGATTCACATGGGGACGACACATGATGAGGTCGACACGATATGTTGCAGTGGGCATGTAGCTTGAGATGGAGGGGCCAACCTTCCACGATGGAGAGCAGCATGTGGAGATTGTGACAGGATGGTTGCTAGTCATGGATTGAGATGACTTCCGATGTATGACATACCGATGGGTGTATACCTTGGTATGGTTATCTTGGTGACGGATGGTTGCCAAGGTGAGACATGGTGGAGATGGTGGTTCTACATATGTTGTAGTGATGGTTGCAGTATGTGGAGGAGTTGACATCATGGATGATCTTGGTGGATGGTTACCAGGATGGTATGTTGTCGAGGACGACAACGATTTCAGGTGGAGGAGGATGTAAGGTCCTCGGATGTGCGGTGCGGTTGGGCGTCGGGCGATTGGGCGCATGCACACGATGGGCGGTCGTGCATGACCGAACGACTGATTGAACGAACGTTTGGTTGAAGCGCGAAGCTGTGGTTGTGTGTTATGCGAGTTCCTTGACTGTGCGATGGAGTAATGCGCATAAGGGAAGGGAGCTGGAGTTTATACTTGATGGAGCGTTGGGCGAGATGTTGGAAGGCCGACCCATGATGGAGGGTGGGCTGACATGGTTGGCAAGCGTTCAAGGGGTGTGTAAACGTAGATTTGGTGGTCGGCTGGGCGAGCCACCACCCCATTGCGATGACTATATATGTAAGTGCATTGGAGCACCTGGAGACCAACAATTCGACAACGAACTTCGCATAAGCTCCTATGCTCTACGCTCTTGAGGAGAGTCACTTGTGCGCAGATTTGGAGGAGAGATGAGCGCATGGCTCATGCGCTCTCCTCGAGTCGCACTTGGTGAAGTGCTCTTGGTGAAGAGGTGAACGCGTTGGGCAAGACGTGCCCGGGGTGATCGAGCGGAGGTGTTGGTTGTGCGACAACTTGGCGTGGGTGTCTTGGTGGCTCGGGTGAGCGCCTGCCCATCGTGCAAGTGTGCACGAAGATGTGTTGAAGTGTTGGGTTGTAAACGGAGGTGTGTCTCGGTTGGAGGCACCCGTGTGTGGCGACTTGGAGGTGCGCCTGAGTTGAGTAAACGACATGACGGTGCGACGAGGTGAACGAAGGTTTGGTTAGTCGTGTGGCGACCGTGCGGAGGTGCCGAAGAGCTGGGCAACCGAGTTTGCCGAAGTTGTGAAAATTTGGCTAAGTTTAAATTTGGGGTTTCCCAAGATTTAACTTGTGCATCGTAAAAACGAAAGATTGTATAATATATTGTTGGGCAGACTCATATTGCAGGGAGTTGCCCCTCCCTTTATACTATTGCATTTCTCTTGTATAATGTTGTTGATAATGAATGTGTATGGGTGTTCATTGGTATAAAGGCACACTAATAATACTTGGTAACGAAAAAAATAAACTAAGTATGGATGGTTAAGGCGTAGTCTACAATCATAAGTATTGGTGAAAAGAAAACGGTTGGTAGTGTCGCACCTCACCGGCACAGTTGAAAGACCACCGTAGGCTTGGAGGCGTGACACTCTAGGCTTGACAAGCTGCGATCTAGGGGCATTTAAGTTGTCAAAGTGCCCGTGGGATAGCACCCCACGTGAGCCACACCAGCCCTTAGCTCATTGGATTTTTTAACATGTAGCTCATTGGATTTTTTAACATGTCCCCTCCCTCGAGCACAAACCTGAGTGGCATAGCTGACGAGACCCATCCTCAACTAGTTGTACCGGTAAAATTTGACAACTAAACTATGAAACTATTAATAGTAATTAAAATACAATTTTTAATTATTAAAATTATATTTTTGAAAGTATGAATAACTTCAGAACTTGGGAATTTTCCATTATTCATATTATATCATCGTGTTTCTGAATGCACAAATTTACTTCACGTCAATAATATACAATTTCAACCATTAATATTTATAACTTCAACTAATTTTTGGAAAAACTGATGAAAATACATGCTCAGGAAAAATGATAAAAACTTTGGACTAGAAAGGCCAAACAACCAAATTTACTTCACGTCAATAATATACAATTTCAACCATTAATATTTATAATTTTTGGAAAAACTGATGAAAATACATGCCCAGGAAAAATGACAAAAACTTTAGCCTAGAAAGGCCAAACAACCTTATCAAATACTGACATATAGGATACAGTGAATGACAAACCTCACAGTAGCAAAATACATTAAAATATTAAAAAAAGGAACCCATCGCATTTTTTAAACATAAGCCATCGATCTTCCCGGGTGATGCATCAGCTAGTCAAGTAACAATTTGCAAGTAGCCAAAACATTTGTTATATCTTAAAACGGTTTCATTGAAGGCTTTCCATCAATTTCCCACACCACCGAAATTCCAAGATTTTTGTTTGGGTGATAGAAACTTCAAAATCTGGGCTTTTTACTTGGCTGCTTCACTCTTATAATCTTCTGTGAATGCTTTTTTTGGGCGCCAAGATCACTGCTAGAATCTTCAGGGACAGAAATAGTAGTATTGCTAGAGCCAGTATATCAGAAAAAAATTTCATTAGTTTTCCAATTTTGAAAGTTTGTTGTAGCAATCCACTGATATTTTAGGTTCCTCAAACCTCGGTTTAGAGAACGATTTTCATACTGCTTGCAATTTCACACATAATTACTTCTAATTAAACACGGAGAGGTTATTTCAGCCTCCTTGCTATTAGGATTAAATATATGCATACATTGATGACCAACAAAAGCATATATGATTGACTAGTGAATTCTGTAAACTAGATAATTATATCAGTGTTGCACACCTACATGTGAACAATCCTCTGGACCATAAGCTACTCCGTGTTGGAAGCATTGGTTTACGCAAAACCATGACACCAGCTACATTCCTCCCCTCCCAGAAGTACCATGCCAAGCAAACTTAACATGAACTTTGCTGTTAAATATTCGAATAATTTCAGAGTGATTTCGAAACTCCTATAGTCCAGGACTCCAGCCTATGTTGAAGTGCTTATACGTGTAAAAATTAAGATTAACTCAATGTTTAGTACTCGAAAACTATGGTTTAAAAACACCTTTAGATTTAGAATTTTCGCCAATCAATTAGTTATTGGAATTTTATGAACCACAACACTTATATGTAATTCGTGTGTGGATGGTGTGTCTATTTTGCTGCAACTGAGAATTTGTATTCAGAGCTAGAAAGAAATTGAAAATTCGGTGGATCGAAGGTTTCAAGATGTCCCAGTTTGCTTCGTTTGCTTTGTAAGAACACCTGCGTTCCACAGGAATCTACCTACAATTCGCGGACAAGGAAGAAGTGGGTCGTCGCTGGTCTCACGAACCGCCGACCGTTGAAACAACCACTATTGAAGGAGCTATGAACTGACCCCACTGTGAGCCACTGCCACCATAGAAGCTAACTTCTCTCTGCTCATCGATTCAAACCCTCCATGGAGTTCATATCATGAGTTCTAGTTTATTATCATATGAAAGGTTATTATAACTAAGTGGTCAAATGAGCACTAAGAATAGTCATTTCTAGTTGTTATTCTTGAAGGCAGGTTGATTCATTACTATTATTTAAAGAAAACTACACTACCTGGAAGGACTCATGAGTGATTTGTAAAGGCTAGCCTTTCAGTGCTGCACTAGGATTTCACTTCTGCCAAAATTTCTTTCTTTACCTATGAGGAAGACCCTCTCTTAACCAAACAAAAACAATTTTAAGACATACTGCAACCCAACACACTCTTATACTCTTATTATACTCTTATTATGGTGAGGACAATATTATAATCATTTTATTTTTTTAAAATTACTATATTTAATAAAAAAAAATAATACTATAATGAAAAACAAATATTAGAAAACAAATATATAAATAATCTATAGTGAATAAGTAATTTAATGAGTAATTGGTAATTTGTTGGGTAATTTCTAGAAGATCCAGGATTCTTGCTTATAAAGTGGACTCTATCCAAAAGTATGCCTCTTGAAACCTTAGCAATGGGTAATATACTACTCCAATCAATGGGTCAATATACCCTCCATATTTATTAATAACCATGAATTAATTAATATGAAAGACTTAACACATTGTACATTCGAGTTTATGAATATTTTTTCCTTATTTTGTATCAAATTTAGGAGGATTGTATTTGGTTTTATTCTATTTATACATCCTAACATAGGATCATATTGAATATTTATATTAAGGATTATAATTAATTTAAGTGATTGAGCTACTCTAAGTGTTATGAGTACAGATTTATGAACAACACATTTTATATACCACTATTTTATATGGACTATTTTTTTATACATTTTATTAAGGATTATAATCAATTTAAGTGATTGAGCTACCCTAAGTGTTATGAGTATAGATTTATGAACAACAAATTTTATATACCACTATCTCTTAGTTTCTCTAGTGAAAATTATAATTATGGGTCCATTAAAATGAGATCTCGGGTAGATACTATTTTTTTGGATACATTTTATCAAAGATTATAATCAATTTAAGTGATTGAGCTACCCTAGGTGTTATGAGTATAGATTTATGAACAACAAATTTTATATACCACCATCTCTTAGTTTCTCTAGTGAAAATTATAATTATGGGGCCATTAAAATGAGATCTCCGGTAGATACAGAAGATCTATGGGATATTGTGAAGAAAGGGGTAGATACATAAGATCTATGGGATATTGTGAAAAAAGGGTTGATCTATGGGATATTGTGAAGAAAGGGGTAGATACATAAGATCTATGGGATATTGTGAAGAAAGGGTTTGAAGAACTTCTGAATCGAACAATAATTTTTATATACCACCACTTCTTAGTTTTTCTAGTGAAAAATATAATTATGGGGCCATTAAAATGATATCTCGGATAGATACATAAGATCTATGGGATATTATGAAGAAAGGGTTTGAAGAACCTTTGAATCAGGTTATAGCGAACAATAATGATGATGCAAAAACAATATTTCTCATTCAAACAAAATATTCTTTCCAAAATTACAATAATAACAAGGTCTTAGAAAGTTTAGACATTTTAGAGATAGCATATAACTAAGGCGAGCAACAACCATCAACATATAAGTAAGTCATAAAACAATGCAATGTTTGATGAAGTGATTGATGTTATATGTATATTATGTATATGATATATATATAATATATATATATATATATATATAATATATATAAGTATATATATATTATATATATAAAATATAATATAAGATTTAAGATTATATAAATAATTGAAGAAATTACGGAAAAACGTATTCAAGCACAAGAAGATAAATAAGACATGGATATTGCAATTGTCTTGAACAGTATAAAACAATTTGTTGAACAAATTGTAGAAAAATACTATGTGAAAACAATGGATTATGATTTTTTTGGGCATGCACTATTGATGAACCATGGTATTGTAACAAAGCCTATTTACACACTAAAAATATCCATAATGAAGTAGAGGTGAATCTCCATGTTAAGAATATAAGTGTGTGTGTGTTTAACTTATATATTACTTATAATTGTTTTTAGTGCAGGTCAAACCATGAAAAAAAAAAAGTTGAAGCTTTACATTTTTTTATAAAAGCTTTCAAGGTATTTTACAACTGTAAATTTCATGCGGTCAATATATAAAATTCCTCTCTATCTTCTTAATGTGAGTAGTCAAGGCTATTTTTATGGGTTCAATATATAAAATTCCTCTCTATCTTCTTAATTATTTTTATTGCATATCAATCCATGAAGAAAAAGACCATTGAAACTTTTCAATTTTTTATAAAAGCTTTCTAAGGTACCTTACAACTATAAATTTCATGTGGTCAATATATAAAATTGCTTTCTATGTTCTTAATGTGAGTAGTCAAGGCTATTTTTATCTTCATTGCAGATTTTAAAAATATGTGGAATCATTTTTTGGAAATATATCTGGATTTAGAGGATAGGTGTCAAGTTAAACAATAACTTTGTCATATTTATCGGACTCCGAAATATTTCTAATTTAACTATTGTAATGTAGCAATTTACCTGGCAATTGTAGCTTTGTGGAAATTGAAATTGGTTACTATCCCCACTTGAATTGAATAAAACATGATCGGTTACTCCGATGGATTATTCAGAAATGTCTGCTGCTGGTGTTTGAATGTAAACTTAATGTAAAAGCAAATAGGCTCAACTCTACCACTGGCTAACTAAGTTTCTGTGGACATCACTTGATAAACACTGGATATTACTCCGATGGATTACTGAGGAATTTAGGCCTCTGGTTGTTAAGAAGTGTATATGGTGGTTGAGAAATGTACATGTAGTCAATTTTTAAGGTCAACTCTACAACTGGCTGCTTATGTTCAAGTGGACCTCTCTTGATAAACCCTGATATTATTTTGTTATGTCTAATCAAGCCTGCTGCTGTTATTTGTTTCGGTGACCAATGTCTTTTAGCTTTTTGGGGAAAGCTTATTGTCATAATCATATCGGGCTGTGAGATATTGCACAGACCATACAAGCTTTTGGGTCTTGATAGTGGAAGAACGCTGTAAATAATCATGGATGCTTTTCATCCTTTCGTTGACTTTTGTCATTTACTTTTCGCGTCATCTTAGAACAAATATTTTATATTTAGTTGCAAGTACAAATTGTTTACCAGTTAAGGTATAGTTTGGGCAACACTATCAACAACGCTGACATATGCAAAATAATGAATAGAAATTCTCACAGGAAGTACAAATAAAAAGCCAATCAACAATATCTTATACTTCGACTATTGAAAGTACAGGTGAAAAGTAAATCTAACAACGTCAAATACTAACCTGTGAAATAGGCTTTGTTTACAAGGTTACAAATTAATCTGGTTGGTTTAAATTTTTTTTAATCTGAATTTTTTTAATGGTAGAAATATATTAAAACCATCAAAATTTTTTGGTTACTCAAAATCTTGAAGTTTGACAACTGTAATTTAAATTTCTCAAAAAAAATTTGACAAAAATCATGCCAAAATTTCCACTACTTTTAGAAAAAATTTATGATCTTTAGATTACCTTTTTGAAATTGAATCAATGGCAACTCTCAAAATAACGAACAGGGAAAAGCCAATCAACAATGTAACACTAACCTATCAGAGAAGGTGAATATCAATTCTTACAAGAACAAAATACATTAAAAACTAGGGATGATAGAGTCACCTCAGACTCCATAGACAGGAGAGCAGTCTACACATGCTAATTTTTTAATTTTTTTATCCTTCTTTCAGTGGAATTTAATTAAGTTTTGAGGTCGTTTTTTTTGTTTATCAAGTTGTCTATGACCCTCCAGTCTATACATGTTAATTTTTTTAATTTTTTACCCTTTTTTCAGTGGAATCTAATTAAGTTATGAGGTCTTTTTTTTGTCTATCAAGTTATCTATGACCTTCTAGGCTTGACACGCTGCGATCTAGGGACATTTAAGTTGTTAAAGTGCCCGTGGGATAGCACCCCGCCTGGGCTACACCAGCCCTTAGCTCATTGGATTTTTTAGCATGTCTCCTCCCCCGAGCACAAACCTGAGTCGCATTGCTGACAAGACCCATCCTCAACCATCCTCAACTAATTGTACTAGTAAAATTTGACAACTACACTATAAAACTATTAATAATAATTAAAATACAATACAGTTTTTAATTATTAAAATTATATTTTTGAAAGTATGAATAACTTCAGAAATTGGGAACTTTCCATTATTCATATTATATCATCGTATTTCTGAATGCACAAATTTACTTCACGTCAATAATATACAATTTCAACCATTAATATTTATAACTTCAACTAATTTTTGGAAAACTGATGAAAATACATGCCCAGGAAAAATGACAAAAACTTTAGCCTAGAAAGGCCAAACAACCTTATCAAATACTGACATATAGGATACAGTGAATGACAAACCTCACAGTAGCAAAATACATTAAAATATTAAAAAAAGGAACCCATCCCATTTTTTAAACATAAGCCATCGATCTTCCCGGGTGATGCATCAGCTAGTCAAGTAACAATTTGCAAGTAGCCAAAACATTTGTTATATCTTAAAACGGTTTCATTGAAGGCTTTCCATCAATTTCCCACACCACCGAAATTCTAAGATTTTTGTTTGGGTGCTAGAAACTTCAAAATCTGGGCTTTTTACTTGGCTGCTTCACTGTTATAATCTTCTGTGAATGCTTTTTTTGGCGCCAAGATCACTGCTAGAATCTTCAGGGACAGAAATAGAAATAGTAGTATTGCTAGAGCCAGTATATGAGAAAAAAATTTCATTAGTTTTCCAATTTTGAAAGTTTGTTGTAGCAATCCACTGAGATTTTAGGTTCCTCAAACCTCGGTTTAGAGAACGATTTTCATACTGCTTGCAATTTCACACATCATTACTTCTAATTAAACACGGAGAGGATATTTCAGCCTCCTTGCTATTAGGATTAAATATATGCATACATTGATGACCAACAAAAGCATATATGATGAAACCCTAGGCTCTACGCTCTGCGCGCATGCTCTGCCCTGTTCCTAACACATCAACCTGATCTCACGCCTCCTCTGTACCACCGGCGCTCGAACCTTAGCGCTCCTGGTGAGCCCTCAGCAATGGATGTGCCCGCGGGAGGGGTGGGACCTTGCCCCCCTCCTCCAAATGTCTCAGCGTCTAACATTTCCAGACCTGTAGCCTCTCTATTCCCTCCAAGCGCCTTTTCAGGCATGGATCAGGGCTCAGTACCGACTGACAACGCAGCTAAACACTCAGCAGCACGTGAAGAGGCTGCAAAAGATAAAGGTGTAAATCCAGAGTCTCCTGCGTCACAGCCAAAGGCGACCTCGGCTACATGCATTCCAAAAACTGCAGAAAGAATCAAAATCGATCTTCTCAGCCATCGAATTAACGGCGAAATCCAATACATGAAGGACCATGCACTCATAGGAAAATTTCTTGGCTTCTAGCCAACCAAAAAAGCCCTGCAGGGCTGGATCACTTCAAAGTGGTAACCCAAAGGACAAGTTACTTTGCAACTTGGCCCCAAAGGCTTCTTCACTGCAATTTTCCACTATTTGGAGGACAAATCTCGCATATTTGAGGGCGGTCTGTACTTCTTCAATTCCTCGGGCCTTTACCTTCGAGATTGGAAAGCCAGATTCAACCCAGATACAGAAGATCTCAGTCATGCTCCAGTGTGGATACGAATGTACTCCCTGCCCACGGAATACTGGAAAGAGGAAACGTTAAAGGACATAGGCAATAGGCTAGGAGTTTTCAGCAAAGTTGCAGAGGAAACCAAAAATCGAAGATATACCTCCTATGCAAGGATCTGCGTCCAGATGCATCTTACCAAAGCCCTTGCAGATTCGGTAAGTCTCTATCATGATGACTTTGAATGGATTCAACCATTAGACTATGAGCATATTCCTTTTCGCTGCCGCAAATGCCATGAACATGGCCATCTTTTCCGGGATTGTCCTCTGAATACTCAAACCAAGACTCCTGCTAATGAACCCAACAAAGATTCTGAAGGTTTTACTAAAGTTCCTAACCGCCGTAGGCATGCAAACAAACATCCTGCAATTCTTAATAGCCCCAAAAAGCCTGAAACTCGGAACAGATTAATTATCTTTACTTCTCAAGACTCTTCAGAAAAGCAAAGTGAAGATCCTCAGGCGACCCCAGCTCACCCATCTCCCTCGCAGAATCTCAAATCTTCTCTGCCTCCCTCATCCTCTGATCCTTCTAGCCTTCTAAACTCCTCTGTCTCGGAGAAACCTGTTACAGATATCGGCATGCAGCCTTCTGCAATGGAGCTTGATGCTGCTCTTGCTCTAAGTTTACAGGACAATATAATAGGGGAGGATCAGAATACCCCTACAATAATGGACAAGGACATAGAGAATGTTAGCTTGGAAGGGCTGGATATCCTCAAATTGGAAACAACATGCAAGCAGAAAGAGTACAATTAAATACCTCCATGGGAAATCGATAGGTTAGAAGGAGTTCTAACCAAAGCTCAGCATAATAAATGTTTAGGTATACAAGCCAGAAGTCCCTGGGATGGAAAGAAAATCCTAAAAGAAACGAAGAAAAGAGGGTGCAAAACAGATCTGCAAAGGACTATTATCATAGGAGAAATATTAATGGAATCTGGGAGATTCCCAAAGTTGACAAAGTTCTACAAACCCCAACCCCACTGTTCCTCATGAATCTTATCTCTTGGAATGTGAGAGGGCTCAATAGCCCCTCAAAACACAGAATGTTAAAAAATTTGATTTAGCAAGAAAAGCCTTCCTTAGTTTTTCTTCAAGAAACAAAAAGTAATAATGCGGCTATAGAAAGAATCCTTAATAAAGTATGGCCAGGTTATCGCTCAGTTTCAGTGGACGCCTCAGGAGCCTCCGACGGGCTAGAAATCATGTGGAACCTATAGATCCTCATGCTTCATGATTTTCACGCCACCCATTTCCTCATTCAAGCATCATTCCATCTCATTAGGACAAACATTCATGGTCTTCTCACAAATGTTTATTTTCCGCAAGTCTTACAACAAAAATTGGCGCTTCTGGATACACTCACAGTTCTTAACTCTAATAGACTGTTCCCTCTCTGGATTAGTGGCGGCGACTACAATATTATAACGACTCTGGAGGAGAAAAAGGGAGGTAGAATGAAGTTAGAAGGTGACAGCATTGGCTTCAAAGAATTCATTCAAAGCAATCAACTCATGGACATTTAGACTTCAAATGGTACGTACACCTGGACCAATAAACGCGGGGGAATTCATAATATTGCTTCCAGGCTAGATCGTTTCCTCATCTCGGACAACGCCATTCATTTGGGAGGGGACTTTCAAGCTTCCATCCTGCCCCAGGGTGGATCTGATCATTGGCCCATTCTGTTACAATGGTCACGGCCAGGTAAACAATGTAATCGACCTTTTCGCTTTGAAGCCTTTTGGTTCTCAAATCTCAACTTCAAAGCAATGGTCAAGGCCGCGTGGAAATCCTATATCCCCCCTGAAGGGGCCAAGATGTTCCAATTTCAACAGAAACTAAAAAATCTCAAGCAAGTTCTCAAATTCTAGAATAGAACTCAATTTGGAAATATTCTGGAGAATCGGAAAAAATTGGAGCAGCAAATGTGTTCACTTCAGCAGACCATCACCCTGGAGGGAAGGACAGAAGCACTTGCGCATCAGGAGCAGTCCCTTTGGTCGGAAATTGAAGCTCGCAGGCAGTAAGAAGAAATCCTGTGGCGCCAAAAGTCCAGAATCAGGTGGCTCAAGGAAGGGGAAAAGAACACTAAATTCTTCCATCGAACTACCATACAATGGCGAATGCACAACAATATAGCCTTCATTAATAACCGTCAAGGGGAGAGATTAGAAGTGCATGAAGATATAGAAAAGGAATTCAAAGAGTACTTTCAGGAAACTCTCAAGGAACAACCAGGCAGCAGAGCAGCGGCCATTCGAACTATTATGCAGCTTATACCCAAAATTATAATAGAGGACCACAATAAAAAGCTGCTCCAACCAGTCTCAATGCAGGAAGTAGAAGATGCGATGACCCAACTCAAGGATGGCAAGGCACCAGGTCCTGATGGCTTCACCACCAACTTCTTTCATGAGTTCTAGGAGCTCATCAACATAGAGGTTTGGGAACTAGTGGAAGAATCAAGATCCATGCACTGGATTCTCCCATCCCTAAATGCTACTTTCATAGCACTAGTCCCCAAAGGGGACGAATCTAACACGCCAGACAAATACAGGCCGATTGCAATATGCAATGTCATCTACAAACTCATATCCAAAGTATTGGCGAGCCGGCTCAAACCTCTTCTCCCTCTTCTCATCCTGCCGGAGCACACTGGATATGTAGAAGGGCGTCAGATAATGGATGGCATTATTCTCTCAAACGAAGTGATCCACTCCCTAAATCTACTCAAAAAGCCAGGTATGATTCTAAAGCTTGATCTCTCCAAAGATTTCGATAAACTTAGTTGGGAATATATTCATCAAATGTTATTGGCTTTTGGCTTCAATGCCACATGGACAAGGTGGATAATGAATCTCATCACCTCTCCCTGTTTCTCGGTCCTGCTCAATGGTTCTCCCTCTGTGCCCTTTCGCCCCTCTAGAGGTATTCGTCAAGGGGATCCCCTATCCCCCTTCCTTTTTGTCCTCATGGCAGAAGGACTTAGTCGTCTACTGCACCATGCTATCTCCTCTCATGCTCTAAAAGGTATCTCTCTACATGGTCTCCTTCCTTTATCCCATCAACAGTTTGTAGATGATACAATGCTTTTCAGTCATCCCTCATCCCAAGAGGCAAAAGCCTTCAAAGCCCTGCTCTCTCTTTTCTCAGAAGCCTCTGGGACCTCTATCAATGCCTCCAAATCCCAACTTTTCTTCTTCAACACCCCAGTCACCACTCGAAAAAACATTGCTCGTATTCTGGGATTCTCCATAGCAGCGCTTCCCTCAAAATACTTGGGGGCTCCTTTGCTAGGCTCGGCCATTAAACATGCTCCCTGGAGGACGCTTCTTGACAAATTGGAAGCAAGACTTTCTTCCTGGACTTTCCGCTCACTCAACATAGCTGGTAGACTCATACTGATCAAATCTATTCTCCAAGCTATGCCTTTGTATCTTTTCTCTATTTTGGCAGCACCCAAACGGGTTCTCAAGGCAATCCGCAATCTTCAAAGAAGTTTTCTGTGGGGCTCCACGGGGCTCAATAGGAAATGGGTTCTTGTCAATTGGAAAGAAGTCTGCCAGCCAAAATCAATGGTGGACTAGGATTAAGGGATCCTCTCCAAAGCAACAATACAATGGGAGCCTGGATATGGTGGAATTGGATTACCAAACCACACATCCCCTGGGCACGGCTTTGGCAAGCAAAATATGCGCCAAGAAGTCAATGGAATGATCTCATAAGAATCAGCCCTACCATTCCAGGATCCATGATTTGGAACGTCGCCAAGCTTCACAGTGCCTTCATACAAGAACACAGCTTCTGGGAAATCCACTCCGGCACCTCAGCTAGGTTCTGGGAGGACTCATGGCAGCAGCTCCCGAAACTGGCCTCTCTCTTCCGCAAGCCAATCTGGCAGGCTTCTATGCAGCAAGCCAATCTCACTCATGTTTATCAATTCTGGCAGCAGCAACCGTCTCAAGAATTTAAATTATGGAAACCCGTTAGCACCTGGCAGACCAATTGGCAAGGAGAAACCTACACAGAAATTGAAGAGGAGTTAAATCATAGAAGAATCAAGCATTTGAATCACCAGGACAAACTGAGATGGGGACATACGCCAAAAGGCATGTTCACCACCAAGGAATCATATCAGTTACGCTACTCTAACACTCATACAGCAAAGGATCAGCTATGGGATCAAGTTTGGCAACCAGGACTCTGGCCTAAGGTCTCCACCTTTCTATGGCTCTTAGGTAAGAGGCGTATCCTTACTTGGGATAATCTACCAAAAAGGGGATTCATAGGACCATCAAGATGTCCCAACTACAATCTCTACTCAGAAACCATCTTGGATCTCATGGACACTTGTCCACTAGCTTCTCAGTTATGGGAGAAAATTGATCAATGTAATAGAAGATCAGGAAAACGGCAGGGGGACATAGCAGATACCATAAGAACATGGCCAAAGCACCCTTTCCACAACTCTCTACTAAAATCGCTGTGGAACCTTATCCCAGGCTTTCTCCACTGGATACTATGGAAGGAAAGGAACAACAGAGTCTTCAATAATAACAGCAGGCCAATAGAAATGCTATGGCTTCTCCTAAGGCAAAATCTCCAAGAAACTTTGGCTATTCGACATTAGCAAGACACAGATTTGCCGGACTCTCCTCAGGAGCGCCTCATCATGAAATCCTGGAATCTCGATTTGTCCTCCTTGACCCATGTCAAAACCCATCCCCCAACCAGTTCTGCCTCCCCTATCAAGTGGTCCCCTCCTGCCTCATGCTCTTACAAATTGAACTTTGATGGGGCAGCCAAGGGCAATCCTGGGTCGGCTGGCTATGGAGGGGTCTTCAGAAATGAAAAAGGAGAAGCTTTGCATATCTACTATGGAACGATTGGCAAAGACACCAACAACGTTGCGGAATTGGAAGGTCTTTGGAAAGGGATTTGCATTGCAGACCAAAAAAACTTCTTCCCGCTAGAGGTAGAGGGACACTCCCTTATCCTAATTAATGCAGCTATAAGGATTCAAGTAGGCACCTCGGCAGCTAAGATAGCTTCCAGTTGGAGGTTGCTCAACAAATTGGAAACTCTGGAGGAAAGGCTCAGGCACCCCCATAGTATTACCTTCAGGCATGTAAGACGCACAACCAATAAGGTAGCAGATAGATTGGCCAACCAAGGGGTCAACTAGTAGCTCCCTTCCTTCTCAGGTATTCTTAGTGACTTAGATGATGCACAACTCAAACAGGAATGCACTTCTTTGGTGCTTCAGGACTACCTGACCTCGGCTGCGGGTGTTTGAACCGAGACGCGATACGAAGGAGGCGCGTCGACTGGTCAGGTGGCAGCCCAGTTGCGCCATATGTTATGGCAATGCGACGGCATGCAGTTCTCGCACAGCTACATTAAATGCAGCATTCATCACTCCTCTCCAGCTCCCGGTTCTTATCACGATGGTGGTCTGGTTGTTCTTCATTCCCGTGGTTATGCACCAGACCCTCAGCTCTATAATGGTTGCTGCTCCGGGCGATTCTTCATGCCATTCAGCCAGCCTGTCTCTGCTAGCTTGGTTCTACAGCTCAGCTCTGGTTCCATAGGTTCGCAGTGTCACTTGGTCTCTACTTCTGTCTCAATTGACGCATCCGCTCTTCAGGATCCTCCCTCTCTGCATTCACCTCTGTTTCTGCCTCTCTCTGCGCATCAGTTCCCTGCCCATCTGTGCTTCTACCCCTCTGCACATCTACCCCTCAGTGCTTTCGCTCCCCTGTGACATACCCTGGGTCATCAACATGCCGCGCGAACGACTCAGACTAGTGAGTAGGCGGGGAGGCTCTCGAGGTCATGCCATCCATCAGCACTCCTCCACCACCTCGGACCCATCCTCGGATGCGCCGGAGTCTGGTCGAGCTCACTACCCGGCTACCAGAAGTGGTAGGGGAAGAGGTCGAGGGCGTGCTAGGAAATGTTTGTGAGCACAGTGCTCATCCCACGACCCGTTTTCGCATTCCATGCTCCCTGGCGAATTCCTCCTTTATAGTCTCAATCACGATTGAAAAATGTGAGAACGCGGCTCATCTCGTGGTCTCGGCAGAACAAAGTCGGGCCAATCCCAATGTCAACCAGCACCTAGTTACAGGAGGCCTGTCCGCGGTGAACTCTGAAGATGATGCAGGTCCAAGCGCGTTGGCAAGAGAAGCGGTCCATCCACTAGGTTCAAGTGACTCAGGGCAGTTTGGATGCAGGATTGTTGAGGAACAACCGTCTAGCTCAGTTGACGAATGATCCAGCCAACATCCCAGTTTTTGTTCGGCTGCCGAAGTAGGAGTTCGCCTCCCTTCCAATCTACTATGTCTGTGCTTGTTTATGGTCTTTGTCAACTCCACTTGATGGAGTTTGTCATTGTTATGTTCATGTTGGAGTCTGTTTTAGTTTTGTTTATGTTGGAGTCAGCAAAGTTTAATCTCGCCATGTATCGCTGCTTGGTTAGTTTTGAGGTTTTTGGTAAGGCCAATGTTTTGGAAAGTTATCCACTCTGATGTAAGTCTTTCGCTGGCTTCATAGCCAGGATGACGAGAAATACTCTGTAAAATGCGATCCTCAAGACAAGAATCTTCGAGGCTTGCCTCGCTATAACTTTTTTGTATAATAATAGGAGTAGACCAATTGAGAAAAAAAAAACAAAAGCATATATGATTGACTAGTGAATTTTGTAAACTAGATAATTATATCAGTGTTGCACACCTACATGTGAACAATCCTCTGGACCATAAGCTACTCCATGTTGGAAGCATTGGTTTACGCAAAACCATGACACCAGCTACATTACTCCCCTCCCAGAAGTACCATGCCAAGCAAACTTAACATGAACTTTGCTGTTAAATATTCGAATAATTTCGTAGTGATTTCGAAACGCCTATAGTCCAGGACTCCAGCCTATGTTGAAGTGCTTATACGTGTAAAAATTAAAATTAACTCAATGTTTAGTACTCGAAAACTATGGTTTAAAAACAACTTTAGATTTAGAATTTTCGCCAATCAATTAGTTATTGGAATTTTATGAACCACAACACTTATATGTAATTCGTGTGTCTATGGTGTGTCTATTTTGCTGCAACTGAGAATTTGTATTCAGAGCTAGCAAGAAATTGAAAATTCGGTGGATCGAAGGTTTCAAGATGTCCCAGTTTGCTTCGTTTGCTTTGTAAGAACACCTGCGTTCCACAGGAATCTACCTACAATTCGCGGACAAGGAAGAAGTGGGTCGTCGCTGGTCTCACGAACCGCCGACCGTTGAAACAACCACTATTGAAGGAGCTATGAACTGCCCCCACTGTGAGCCACTGCCACCATAGAAGCTAACTTCTCTCTGCTCATCGATTCAAACCCTCCATGGAGTTCATATCATGAGTTCTAGTTTATTAGCATAGGAAAGGTTATTATAATTAAGTGGTCAAATGAGCAGTAAGAGTAGTCATTTATAGTTGTTATTCTTGAATGCAGATTGATTCATTACCATTATTTAAAGAAAACTACACTACCTGGAATGACTCATTAGTGGTTTGTAAAGGCTAGGCTTTCAGTGCTGCACTAGGATTTCACTCCTGCCAAAACTTCTTTCTTTACTTATGAGGAAGACCATCTCTTAACCAAGCAAAAACAATTTTAGGACACACTGCAACCCAACACACTCTTGTTATGGTGAAGACAATATTATGATCATTTTTCTTTTTTAAATTACTATGTTTAATAATAAAAAATATTACTATAATGAAAAACAAATATTAAAAAACAAATATATAAATAATCTATAGTGAATAAGTAATTTATTGAGTAATCGGTAATTTGTTGAGTAATTTCTAGAAGATCCAGGATTCTTGCTTATAAAGTGGACTCTTTCCAAAAGTATGCCACTCCTGAAACCTTAGCAATGGGTCAGTATGCCCTCCATATTTATTAATAACCATGAATTATTAATATGAAAGACTTAACACATTGTAAATTCGAGTTTATGAATATTTTTTCCTTATTTTGTATAAAATTTAAGATGATTGTATTTATACATCCTAACATGTCATCATATTGACTATTTATATTAAGGATTATAATTAATTTAAGTGATTGAGCTACTCTGAGTGTTATGAGTATAGATTTATGAACAACAAAATTTATATACCACTACTTCATATGGACTATTTTTTTGGATACATTTTATTAAGGATTATAATCAATTTAAGTGATTTAGCTACCCTAAGTGTTATGAGTATAGATTTATGAACAACAAATTTTATATACCACCATCTCTTAGTTTTTCTAGTGAAAATTATAATTATGGGGCCATTAAAATGAGATCTCGGGTAGATACATAAGATGTATGGGATATTGTGAAGAAAGGGTTTGAAGAACCTCTGAATCAGCTCACAGCAAACAAGTATAGATTTATGAACAACAATTTTTATATACCACCACTTCTTAGTTTCTCTAGTGAAAAATATAATTATGGGGCCATTAAAATGATATCTCGGGTAGATACATAAGATCTATGGGATATTGTGAAGAAAGGGTTTGAAGAACCTCTGAATCAGGTCATAGCGAACAATAATGATGATGCAAAAACAATATTTCTCATTCAAACAAAATATTCTTTCCAAAATTACAATAATAACAAGGTCCTAGAAAGTTTAGACATTTTAGAGATAGTATATAACTAAGGGGAGCAACAACCATCAACATATAAGTAAGTCATAAAAAAATGCAATGTTTGATGAAGTGATTGATATTATATATATATATATATATATATATATATATATATATAATATATATATATATATATATATATATATATATATTTTTGAGAATTTAAGATTATATAAATAATTGAAGAAATTACGGAAAAACATATTCAAGCACGAGAAGATAAATAAGACATGGATATTGCAATTGTCTTGAACAGTATAAAACAATTTGTTGAACAAATTGCAGAAAAATACTATGTGAAAACAATGGATTATGATTTTTTTGGGCATGCACTATTGATGAACCATGGTATTGTAACAAAGCCTATCTACACACTAAAAATATCCATAATGAAGTAGAGGCGAATCTCCATGTTAAGAATATATGTGTGTGTGTGTTTAACTTATATATAATTTATTTTACAATTAATAGTAATAATAATATTTACTGCATTTGCTAGCCATTTAATTTATATGGCTATGCTAGTTATTAGTCCTTGCCAAGGGGACTACAGAAATCAATTTTCTCGTTGACCATTATTAGTTTAGTGTTGACCATTGCAAACTATAATGTTTAACTTTGAAATATAAATATTTATTTTCAATGCTATTAAAAAAATATTTTTTTCAAAAATTTGAGTGGACAATAACTTTAAGGTCTTATTGCAGTTTTTGCATAATACAATGTCATGTGCATAAATACCTCACTTTTTTTGCCATAATTTTTTGGATATTTTTGTAGTGATTTTTTGTTGTGAATATTTGCAAGGAAAACTACCAAAAATTAAAATTCTTGAAAATAGCTCATATTCGGCTAAATAACATATTTACCATCAATTATTGACCACAATAATTCAAGCAAGTCTTTGCATAAAAAATGGATAGTTATAAGATGTGAATAAATATTTAGAAATTTGAGTAGACACAATGCATAAATTAAACACGAATAATACCTTTTTTTATTGACATTTGCACTCACTTACAACACATTTATATAGTTGGTCTCAAATCTAGCTAGTTCCAAACATGGATGTGTGAGTTGAGATACTCTCTCAACAAAATTCCAAACCAACTCTAAACTCAACATATTGTATTAATGGAAGCATTATCTCCAAGTCCCTCTGTTAATGCTTACATGTCAAATACTAAAATCACATATTATAATAATAATATTGATCTCTGTCTGGTTGGTCTTCATTATCACTTATACCTACTCTAGAATTTCGTAGACAATTCCCTTTCTTCAACCACTTTGAGCTTCCTGCTTGATCTCCATTTAAAATATAACTATTTTTGACCATCATTGATGTACTTGTAATGATTAACGATATTGGCATACTTCATTTTGCAAAATTACATAGATGGTTGTACTTTTCAAAAAAACTAGTCAAGTAGTTGAACCACCCTATGGACATGCTTCCATATGTCATATCATATTTCTCATTATATTTGACAATTATCTAGGATAGTTGTCTGGGTACTAAATGCATTTAGAAGTCAATTATACAACTTGACCTCTTCACACACACACTTATCAACATATAATGATAACATGTAGCCGATGGTCCTAGCTTCAGAGGACCCATCATCTTTATAACAGAGAGTAAACATAATCAAATATGCAATATGTTCTATGGCACCGTATACAACAAGAACCACCAATTGAATTATACTACTAAGTTATATTTTCGGTTCTTCATCACTTAAAATTTTACTAATTCAAGTAAATATAAAACCACTCATTCCAACAACAATATGAACTCGATTATTTGTTTTATCAAACAATTACTAATTATAATCAAAATTTCAGATAACTTTGCAGTGAGATATTTTATTTTCCCATATGCCTTCATATCACCCATTTGAACACAATGGCATTGATCACAATTCTTGTTGACCACACTCCATTGTAGTTTCATCATTGCGATGTTGAGAAAATCTCAAGTAGTGTCTTTATGGCTTTTTGTGGGAGTGGTGGGTGATGAGGAGCCACAAGAACTTGAATCATGGCTATCAGAAGGCAAGTTGGATGCTCTGCCACACCACTTTCACCACTCAAGCACTAGTGATAAGATCATAATGATAAACTAGGAGTTGATATTCTATTATGTGTTCCCCACACCTATAAAATCAAATTGAATCAAACGATATGAACCCCTTCTTATACTTTCACATGGAACAACAATCACACATATGAAGGATTTGTCTTGCAGAATGATCAAACTAATAAAATTTCATAAGGTTGGTGGAGTCCATTTCCCAACATACCACCATAACCATATCCTTGCATCGATATGCGCCATACTGCTAAACACTATACATGACACTTGAATCCTCGTTGCCAAAATGGGTGGCTATTGAACTCACCCGTGGAAACATAAAAGCACTTGTGAAATACAAGAAGAGAAAATGTTTCATCTTTATTAAAAATGCAGTTGATTTCTCCTACACTTGCGCTAATATTACCATTAGTAGTAGTCACTATTCTCCACTTCCATAGCTCCACACACATAATAGATTAGGAGGCTCTCTCTCCTGTAAATTTCCATTTTTCTAGTTGCCTTCTTCCACCTATTTATTTGGTCACTACTTCTAGGATTTCAAGAGTGAATTGACATATTTTTAAATGGAGCCTCTATGTATAAATACAGTGATAGAATTGCAACTACTCAAGAAATTAAATTAAAATCAAGAGACACAATTCTACTCTATTGGCTTGTGGAAAATAATTCACAATTTAGAAAAACATGTGTAAACATGCATCATCAAATACAAAGGTACACAAATGTTTCTATGGGAAAGCAATAACAAAAACCCCTTAAACCAATTTTTCATTAATAAAGTGAATTGAGAAACAATTACAATTGTAATATCTAGCTTTGAGGACAAACTGCAAGAGTAAATGTGTTCTCACTCTACCTGCACTTGTGTTTCTCGCACTTGCACTCCCCGCACTCCCTCCTATTTCCTTGCACAATCCTTGAGGAAATAGGCTCCTAAAAGTTAGGAATTTCCCCCTATTTTCTTTTGCAATTCCCAAGGATTGATCACCTAACCAATACTCTAAATTGTACACTCAATCTAGTATATAATTAATTGTACATTGTATTGGAATCTCCACCACAACTTAAGAAATTCTAATTCATTTCATGCATGAGATATTTTTGGTTGATTGATCAGATAACTAGATGAACTCCGAGTTAGACTATTGTCCCACTGCACAATGGACCTTCCACTTTCTATCAATAGTTGGAACTAGTTTAACTAAATACAACTGGAGAAAACTGAACTCGATTGCTACAAATTAGCAATCACACATTCCTAACTGAACTCCAAGTCCTCTAACACAAATTTACTGAGCTAACTGAGTGACAAGATCCATGTCACCTTAGTTAACTACCTCCAAGTTGTCTGCTAATGTGGAAATTCGAATTTTCTCAGACCAAGGCAAAATCAAATTGAGTCTTTCTTGCTACACTTCTCAACATTCCCTCTTAGCAAAAAGGGATTTTGAACCACCCCTATCCAGCTCCTTTAGAATTTATTGGAGAACTACCTCTCATTATTTCTATTGTTACTATGAAAACTACAACTAAGAAGTCACCAAAATATTGAATCACATGTGCCTATGCAATTGTCTATTGGGAAAATTGAACTAGTCAAATTGCCTCTTGCACTACTTTCAACACTCTATGCTCCTCAACATATGACTGCACCAACTGACATTGATCCTTTTGCTACCAAATATCATGGGATCCTGTAGCAAGCTAATGATTCATGAGAAGGACACCTCAATGGACCCTGCCCAAATTTTTGTAATTCAAGGGCTAGGGATCTACATCACCCCACTCTACTCTTGGAGGTATAGTTGCGTGCATGGAAAAATATGATCTACTCATATTGTTTCTACTGCTCTGTTGTTTCTTTCACATTGTTGTTGTCACTACTGCAATAATGAGTTTGATGTCCTCATATCCTGAAGTACAAGATTCCATAGGGCTACTCCCTTTGAAACTAGAGTCCCTTTGAGTCTTGATCTCCTTGTGGGAAATATCTCTGCTCAATTTACTAATATCAATGACCATAACTCCTTTTTGTGTCACTAAACATTGATGCATTGATCTTCCCACTAGCAGTATTCTAGCTCCATTAAGAAGTATGCACATAAGGTTTTTTGGATCTACCCTAAACTAGGGCTCCATAACTATGCCTCCTAATAGCTTATTAGTTCTTCAATGATCAATGTACATGAGTAATTCAAGGACTGGCCACTTGTCAAGATTCTGGCTACTCCAAAATGTTGCAAATTCAAAATTCTCGAGGGACAAATTTGAAATATTGGTTCTAATGTGATTTGAGAGTTCTGATACCATGTAGAAATATGGTGATAGAGTTGCAACTGAAGTTTTAATCAAAATCACAAGACAAAAACCTAGTCTACTTCTCTGCAGACATTAATTCACAATTTAGAACAACATGCGCAAACATGCATCATCAAAAACACAGGTACAAATAAGTTTCTAGCGGAAAGCAACTGCTAAAAACCCCTTAAGCTTGTTTGCATTAATTAATTGAATTGAGAAACAATTACAATTTCAAACTCTAGCTCTGAGGACAAACTGCAATAGTAAAATTGTTCTCACTCTACCTGCACTCGTGCTACCCACACTTGCTCCTATTTCCTTGTGCAATTCATGAGTAAATAGGCTCCTAAAAGATAAGAATTTCCCTTATTTTCTTGTGTAATTCCCAAGGATTGATCACTTCATACTCTAAAGTGTACACTCAATCTAGTATATAATTAATTGTAAACTGCATTGGAATCTCCACCACAGTTTGAGAAATTTGAATTCCTTGCATGCGTGAGCTATTTTTGGTTGATTGATCAATTAACTAGATCATCTCTGAGTTAAACTGTTGTCCCACTACACAATAGGTCTTCCACTAGTTCTATCAACATTCAAATTAGTTTAACTAAATATAACTGGAAATAAATAAACTGGATTGCTACAAACTAGCAATCACACATGCTTAACTAAACTCTAATCCCTCTAACTCGAATTTATTGAGCTAACTGAGTGACAAGAGCCATGTCACCTCAGTTAACTTCCTCCAAGTTTTCTGCTTATGTGGAAATTCAAATTTTCTGAATTTGACCAAGGCAAAGTCAAGTTGAGCCTTTCTTGCTACACTTCTCAACACTCTATATTCATTTGACTAATTGTTGATTCCATATTTGATGCAATACTTTGATGTGGATCTCCAACCGAGCACATGAAGCTTGAAACTGCAATGGAGGTCACAATATCAAGTATGAAGGTTCCACGCTTAATTCTCACACAATGGCTTCTCATTCCAATCATGCCCAGTAAGACACACAAAAACAATATCAAATTCAACACTACAACAATCAGATAATAAGCACTCACACACTATCTAATCTATGTATACAATAGGAATTTAATCCCCATATTTCTTCCATTCTCATGAACCCTCCCATGAGGGATTCAGGTTTAGATGAGCTCTGATACCAATTTAGAAATATAAGTCGTAGACATAGTACATAAATTACACACAAAGAATATATTTTTTTACTTCCCACATTTTCATTCAATTACAACACATTTATATAGTTGGTATTAGATCCAATTCCAAACATGCATAAGGGTTGAGATATTCTCTCAACAAAATCCCAAACCAACTCTAAACTTAGCATACTGCATTAATGGAAACATTATCTCCAAGTAATATATACATAATAGGAGTCATTTTCCACCATTATTTATGTGTTCATCAACATTGTAATAAGTAGGTCAAAAAATGTAAATGTGTAAAATCTACTAGTGGTTACTACACCCAAAACTTATGCATGTTTGAAGCAAGCAATTAATTTTTCCACTTCAAATATCAATTTGCAATTTTTCTAAACGCATAATTTCTAACTTAAATGATAGTGACTAAGTTTCACTATCGCACTAGTTTTATAATTGTAATGAATGATGAATTAATAAGAAATGTGAAAGGATATTATATAGAAAATAATTTTGAATTTTTTAAATTATTATTAAAATATGGTTGTAGTTTTGTTTTAAAGTATAAATTTTAGATTATTAACTTTTTTCAGAGAAAAAAAATTGTAAGTTTTTTTAAGAGAAAATAAAAAATAAAAAAAATTACTTTTTAGGCACACATAATGTCTACGCAGAAAGATCCATAGATAAATGCATGTAAGATAAAAGAAAGGAACGGAAATTAGAAAATAATGGTTCTTTTAATGGAAAAGAACCATAGAGCATAGTCCTAAAAAATAAAACAAAAACAGAGAAAAGAAAATTAGAGGTGACAACTAGTGTTGATTTTTTCTTTCTTTCCCTTCCTTTTTTGTACCTTTTTCCAACCATCAAGATTTGGTCCCACCATAACCAATGCCAATTCTCGACCCTCCTCTAGCTAGGAGTATATTTATCTGAATTTGAGCTCTTAGAAACATGAGATTTTTTTGTGCACCATTCTTATCCGAAGGTTGATGGTTTTCTAATTCAGGGTCCTTCATAACAGGAGAGACGAGCACCACTTGTGCCTCAACATCGCTGTCCATTTTATCTTTGGTTTGGTTGAGTTGTATCTCTTTGATTTCCTCTTCTTCATCTTTCGTATGAGGGGTCTCAAAGCTTCCATCCTCTTGGTCTATTTGTATACCTCCTTTTTCTTTATTGTGGTCTTCTTAGTCTGTGGACATGAGTTTTGAAGGTGACCTCTCTAAAAACACACAATATTGAAAAGTTGTGTTCTCATAATCTAGAATTTGGAACCACTAAAAACTATTATGTTTCAATATTATGTGATTAGGTAGGCCTACTCTATCCCAAAACCATGGCCCTTCATTAAGAACAAAATCCATTTCTTTTTTAGTGTCAAATTGGACTATAAAGAATCCTTTACAACATAGGTAGATGTATCAATTAGGTGCTCATGAAGTGAACACCCACTGAAATAATGCTTCTGGCGAAATATACAAATAATGGATTTTTGCATAATTGATAAAAATATGGAAGAGACATAGGAGTTATTGACCTCCATCGATGGAGCATGCTCCATTTTATCCATGATATAGGTCCCTAGAATATTTTGACACAGATCTGCAAGGGCCTTATCATTCGAAGGAATTGCAAAGGTCTTTCCTTATACAACCTCTTTGAAGGGAACATAAGACCGTCTCTTCCATTCATTTTCCTTTCCCTAGGTGCAACCCCATGAAGCCTAGAGTTTAAAAAACTTGTTGAGTTCCTTGATATAGTGTGCTCATTGAGGAGGGAGAAAGCAAAGATAATGTTCCATGAATATTGCAAACATTGGAGGTTTCTAGGGATTCCAATTTATCCTCAATGGTATTCATAATAGAGCGAACTATATTTGTGTTTTTGTTCCCACATAATAAAAGTCAACCCCCCCCCCCCCCACCATTTCTTATGAAAATCTAGAAATATTCCTCCTTCTTTTGTTATGTCTGAATAAAATTAGAATTGACTGGTAAACTCAAAACAATAAGGATGCATGACCCCAATAACAACGTAGGAATCAAATTCACATTGAAGTGAAATTTATGTGGATACAAAGGCCACCCAAACTATGAAAGGGTGAATGCATGAAGATGGGTTACACTTTCAGGCCAAATGTGGCAATGAAATTTCAAAATTTTCCTCTCTTATTGAGTTGAAGCCCTGAAAATTCATATAAGAATTGTGAATTTTGATTCGGAGTAAAAAAAATATGTGGAGAATTATGTTGTTGTCATAATGATATTTTTTTCAAAACAATTTAGTGTCATATAATCTCTCAATTTTGCATTAAACAAAATACTTGTCGTTCCAAAATTGTGTACATCTTAAGAGGTATGTGTGTGTTCATGTAGCATAATTTAGTCTAGAATGTGTAATTTTTTAATATAATATATAATATATATATATTATATATATATATATATATATATATATAATATATATATATATATATATATATATAATATAATATATAAATATGGAGAGAGCTAAGTTTATATATTATATATATGAAGAGAGCTAAGTTTTTCATATAAAAAAAAATATTTTAATTTAAAACTATATTTTGATTATTTTTCAACGTTGGTGAAGTAATAATTCAATTTCTTTTTGTAGACACATGTAACTGTGTAAGATTTTTTTAAACTCTTTAAATAAATTAAAAAACCAAGAATACCCTTTTGAACAAGACTCGTAAACAAAGAGAGTGGTATTTTTTGAATTTTTTTCGTTGTGTATATTTTACGTTATTGAATTTATTCAACCTCTTTGAAAGTGTCAAAAACAAAATCAAAATCTATGTTTAAAATAAATTAGATGAAAAATATCATATGAATTCGAAGTGTCAAAATCATATGCCATTGGATAGAGGATTCTTTCACGAATGCAACATTATTAACTGTGTCGCTTAAGGACAAATTATGCCCTAAATCCATTAGGGTACAAAATAGGGTTACAGAGAAATTTGTAGAAGGGGTGCTAGAACTGTGATTTTTAGGACCTCAAGAGCTCGATCGAGTGCTTAAAACACTTGATTTTGAAATTAAAATAGCTCGATCGAGAATTAAAGAAACCCTCGATCGAGCCATGAAGGTGGTTAACCAGTAGCTCAATCGAGCCATTAAAAAGATAACCACCCACCAACTGCTTACAAACTTTTATTAATGCCATTTATATTAAATGTTATGGATTAGTAGCTCGATTGAGCGTCTGCTATCAATCGAAAAAAAATAAGGAAAAGTTTCTAGATTCGAATATAAAAAAAAAAATAACAACAAACATTCATTCATATAGAAATATCAGAGCATGAAAGTTACACAGGAATTCACAACAAACATGGGAATTGGAGATTTGGATATAGAAAATAAAATAAATTTCCAATCATAGAGGAAATGCGATAAAATGTTATACAAATGATGAGAAAAAGATGACAAACATTGATATAATAAGAAGATCATGCAATTCAAGAAATTCATGAAAATACAGATAATTCAAGTTGTCTTAATTCTCATATTACTTGCTCCATATTGTATTCATTAGGAAATATGATTGAAAACAAGAAACAAATGAAGAATGAAACAATAAAACTTAGATAAAATAAACATTGAAATTAATACCATGTAGTTAAAAATTGAGATGTAACAACAACTAAACAAAACCACTTGAAACCATGTAAGTTATTGAAAACTACTTGAAACCATGGTTTATTGGAATTTTTTGAAACAATTTGAATTCATGCAAATTATGAACTGCATTCGAATTTGTTAGGTCCTTATAATACTAGTGCGCCCCCCTTTTTTTTATTGATATTGTAACCCCCTATTGTTATTTTTGTGCCCATGTATCCCCCATGTGGTTATTTTTGTGCCCCATAGAAGCCCACTATCGTTATTTTCACACCCTTACATTATTATTGTTGTGTAGGCTCTGATTATATTGTGACCCCTTAGACTCCTATATATACCAAGGAGGTATTATCATTTGAACCATCCAAGAATTGTTCATTTATGTAATGTAAAGGAGGTTCCCCCCTCGAAGAGGATAATTTTTAAGTCATTGATCTATCTTTTCGTCTGCTTTGTGAGCTCATTGCATAACATTTGGTATCAGAGCTTTGGATTCTAGGGTTTCGCTTCTTCAAACAGGTCATCTTAGAATTTTCACTATAACGTTTTTTCTACAGGGCTTCAGAAGTTGAAATTGCAACCACGTGGAGTTGAGATATTGGTGAAATTCATATACAAATTTCAAATGTTGTTTCGCTATATTTTTGGAGATATGATCTGAGGAATTTAGGGTTTTGGCAAGCTCCAAAATTCAATCTCAAACAAGTGACCTAGGGAAAATCGTCATAAATTTCTCTCCAAGCATCAGATTTAAATATCGTAAAGAGTGGCTGAACTTTAACAAAATTTAGTTTTCTGTGTATCATTTTTAGGGCCAAAGGTTGAAACAGTGAAATGCGGCACTCCATACAATTTCGCTCTATTGAACCAGTCGATAATAAGGTCATCATGAGATATTGGGCATAACTTTATCTTGAAAATCCAATTTATATATGACATGAGGAATTGGAAAGAAGAATCAGAGGGTACCATAGGATGGAATTTTAGACCTTGAAGAGACAAAATGAAAAATATAAAATAGTTTCAATATTGAGCTCCTCAAACTCAAAAAAAGGTGTGTATATTTTTTAAAATTTTGCATAACTTTTTTTTTGAAAAAACAGTTTGAAGTAATTTAAAGGGCATAATGAAGCATAGATATCATTGTTTAATTTCAAAATTCTCTGAAGAAAAAAAATGGATACACGTAGTAAGCAACCATAAGGATCTAAATTTCAAGACCAAGTGCAAAACAATTTGCTCTCACAAAGAGTAACAAAAAATGAATTGGAAGTGATGAATGTTAAGATGGATGGTTTATAAGTAAAAATAAAAAGGGACATTAACTGTTTGAAGGATGGTTTAAAATCAAACATGGAAGCAATGATGAATTTCAAGATGGAAGCGTTCAAGGAAGGTTTGGCAAAGTTGCTAGAAGAAAGGCTCCTCAATGGTGACAAGGTAATCCATGAAAATCATTATGAGGACAAAAATAATATGAATTATGATTTTGGATACTCCAATTTTGTGTTTAAGAACCACCACATTCCAAAGATAGATATGAGGAATTTTGATGGCAAGGATTTGGTAACATGGATACCATAAATGGAGCAATATTTTGATCTTTGTGATGTGAAACACACACAAAAGGTACACATTGCATCCCTATATTTAGAACTTAATCAATTTGTATGGTATTGATGAATTTTTTCTCATAAACCACTTGTCACTTGGTAAATTTTTACAGAGGAAATGATATCACATTATGAAGATACAAAGAGAAACACCTTATTTAGCCAATTGATAAATCTCAAACAAAAGGGTTCAATGGTGGAGCACATTGAGGACTTCCAAAAATTGAATATCAGGGTAACTAATATTCTAGAGGAGCATAGAATTTATGTCTTCATAGGGAATTTAAAGTATAACATCCAACATGAGGTTCGTCTTTGGGAACCTGATTCATTGGAGAAGGCATTGAGGGTGGTTAGAAAAGTTGAAAGAAAAATTATGGAAATAAGGAAGTCTACCACTCACAACTATAAAGATGGAAGTGTTGTTGCTCTTAGCCTTCCACAACCTACAAGGTTGACCCCACAACAATTGGAGGAAAAAGAGAAAAAGGGCTTTATTACAATTGTAATAGCAGGTAAAGGTCATAAGTGTGTTGAGAAGAAATTATTCTACATAGATTGTGAAGAGGAGGAAGAAAAGGAACATGAAACACCCAAAGAGGAGGATATACACCAGGAATCAACCCACGAGAAAGAAGAAATGAATTTGATCATATCTTGTAATGCATTGGCAGGAATTACCACTCCTCAGACTCCCAAGATAGAAGCCTCATATATCAAGAAGAAAAAGGTAATAATGTTGATTGATTCAAGTAGTACCCATAATTTTATTTATTCTAAGATAGCTAAGGAATTGAATTTCTTCCTGTATCCAACACCATAGTTTCAATTGATGGTTGCAAATGGAGGAACTATAAATCACTCTATAAAGTGCCATAATATCAAGCTAACCATGGGGGAATATGTATTGAATAGTCCAATTCTTTCTATTCTAATGGGTGGTGTTGATGTTGTACTAAGAGTCCAATGGTTACAATATTTGGGGACGATAGCTTTTAATTCTCAAGAACTTTCCTTGAAATTTTTTTGGGAAGGAAAGGAAGTTGAATTAAGGGTTATCATAGGTAAACAAAGAAATATAATCATCTCTAATGTCATGAAAAATCTTATGAAGAAAGAAAAACGGGGTGTAATTTCACAATTATGCTCACTAGGGGTTCAAACATCGAAATCATCTATTTCTCCATATCCCCAAAAAGTCTTAGAGAATCATTATAAGGTATCTGAGAATCCAAAAGGTCTCCCATGGCCTCCCACCTATTCATGATCATGATCATGCTATTCATTTGATTCTGGGAAGTTTTCCTCCAAACATCTAACTTTACATATATCCCTATGCCTAAAAGAGTGAAATTGAATGTGTGGTTGCAGAAATGTTAGAGGCTGGTATAATTCAAACTAGTCAAAGTTCTTTCTCTACTCTAGTAGTGTTATCCGGGAATAGTGTCCACTCAGATGTTGCTATTCCCACTAAGATGGGTCGCTATCTTAGAAACAAACAAGCAAAGTCTACTATTGCTTCCTTTTATGAAAATAGATGAGAGAAGAACCGAGAGGGCCAACCTGAGTCTTGCGCTCGATTTCCTCTCCTTCTTGATAGAGTTTTGCCGCTTCTTCTTTGTCTGCCCAGCTTCAAAAGGACCTGTGGAATCAAAACAACATACTACTATGCAAGAAACAATGATCTAAATTCATAAATAATGCAGGATCAGATGTGCATTAACCATATACATGCATATATAAACAAGTACACAAAAATATGGAAGGAAACAAGAATAGCTTTATTCAGATGAAAAGTAGCAAGAAGATTACAACCATGTGCTCTGACCCGGCATCATCCTCCAGCTAAGAAGCCCTTCTTCACCTCAAGCAAAGCTTGATCACCCAACACTGTGAATGTACACCAGAATACGAACAACACTTCTCTATAAGATACAACATTCCAGCCTCTGGATCTCTGTGATGAGGATCCATATATAGATGATTACAGAGAGGTGAGTCATCTTTTGGGATCTTGATTAGTGTCTTCTCTTTGATAGTTCCTGCTTCCACTTGGAGAATGATGATCTCTTACTATCCCTGGTCGAAAATGGAGTGGCAAGTGTCAGAGGGGAGCTTCTGGAAGATTCCATGATCTTCCACCTCGAATTTTGGTCCCTGCCATTTGTCCATTCCCGACCATCGCACCCTACAGAGGAGCAAAACAGTATGCACCGCACCCTGTACATTGGGAAGGTGATATGCATCACACCCCCTGCATGGAGCTTTCAGTATGGTCCAGTTTGACCATTTATGAGCAGTTTTTAGTGGAGAAATTCTGGGAGATGATGTAATTAGTTGACCTTGTTCCTTTAGGTAGTGAAGCAACCCTTTTAGGGACTTAAGAGCCCTCAGTTTATGGACATTTTTGATTGGGGTTGAAGTGCCCAAAA
>APFE031577643.1:290598-302252 GCA_000404065.3 Pinus taeda
TTTTGGCGAGATACACGGTAAAGCCTGAGGGAGATGTCTCGGTTTAGGGCCTAATGATTCGGGTTTGGTTTGCGGTAAAGATTGAGAGACAAGGAGATGGAAAATTCCTCAAGGATAGTGATAGATTCCGGATGACATTCTAGGTATTGTTCGATTGTGATCGGAGCACCGGTTTTGGTGTGATCACAGTTTAATTAGGGTCAAGGTGATTTATCCTCTAGATTCCCTTGGTTGTTCTTGGATTTGTTGTTCTATGAGATCCCACATTCATGCTTGGAATATAGCACGGGGGTGACTGGTTGAAAGAGAGATTTGGTTCAGCCATGTATATGGTCGGGTGGTACATGGAAGTCTCAAACCTGGTCGGATTTACCTATGATTAATAAAAGCTAAGTTATCTTACCTTTGCACTTATTTATATGTGGATTTAATGGTTATCTTATCTCTAGTATTTACATGGTTTTATGCTGGTTATAAGCATGGTTAATTGACTGGTTCATGTCATGGTTATTTCATGTATTTACTTGTAATTTTTAAACGAATGGATGCAACACCTAATTGATGATGTATTATTTCAATGGAGAAGGAGGTGATCCTTTTGGTTACGTTTCATAAGTTGTTTCAATCATTTATTCTTTGTCGTGTATCCTAGACCTATAGGTTTTATTGATGCCAAGTGATTGATAGGATGTTAGTCCAGATTGGGGATGATTAGGCCTAGTCCTGAGGTTGATTTTGATTGGTCAGCATTGTTATCATGTCTTTAATGAATTCTAAAGGTTGTAGAAAGTTCTGGGAAGAAGTTGGGATTCTGGGCTAGAAAAGTGGTCTAAATCGCAATGTTTCTGGCACAAAGTTGGAAATTTTGGTCCATATTCGCTGGCAGGTAGGCCTATGAGAGCGACTTTAGGTTTTTGGTTGCTCCCTTGCCTATATCATGAGAGTGACTATGGCCTAAGAGATCCAAAAAAATAGTGGGACCGAGGGACAGGCTACCTGAGTGGATGAATTGTCTCCTGAGGGTTCTGTTGATGATGTTGGATGATTGTGTGTGATGTTTCATCGATTCCACTTCCTTAATGTCACATGGGAGATCAAATCTAATCATAGTAGATTCTCATCTCATGTTTACCCCATTTTTCATGGTTACTTTGGGTAGACCTGGGATGGGGTGTTACAGATCTAGGATTGGATTGCGGTAAAGCCTGAGAGACAAGGAGATGGAAAATTCCTCAAGGATATCGATGGATTTCGGATGGAATTCCAAGTTCGGTTCAGTTGTGATCGAAGCACCAGTTTTGGTGTGATCACAGTTTGGTGAGGGTAGATGTGGTTTAACTTATGGATTCCCTTGGTCATTCTTAGATTGGTTGTTCTATGATATCCCACATGCATGCTTGGAATATGGCATGAGGGTGTTTGTCTGAAAGAAAGATTTGGTTTAGCCATTTTTATGGTCGGGTGGTACGTGTAAGTCCCGAACTTGGTCGGATTTTCCTATGATTAGTAAAAGCTAAGTTCTCTTACTTTTCTACTTGTTTATATGTGGATTTAACGGTTGTCATATCTCAGATATGGTTTAATGCTGGTTATAAGCATGGTTACGTGACTGGTTCATGTCATGGTTATTTCATGTATTTACTTGTAATTATTAATTAGATGGATGCAAGACCTAATTGATGATATAATAGTTCAGTGGAGAAGGAGGTGATCCTTCTGGTTATGTTTCATAAGTTCTTTCAGTCATTTATTCTCTGTCTTGTACCCTAGACCTTTAGGTTGCATTGATGCCAAGTGTTTGACAGAATGTCAGTCCCAGTTGGGGATGCTCATGACTAACCCTAAGTTTGATTTTGAGTATCCATTATTGTTATCATGTCTTTGAATGATTATGAAGGTTGTAACAAGTTCTGGGAAGAGGCTGAGATTCTGGGCTAGAAAATTTGCTCAAATCTCAGGGTCGTTGGCACAGGTCTGCTGAGAAAAGTCCGCAGTCACTGGCACAAAGGCACATGAGAGAGAATTTGATTTTTTGGTCTTCTTCTTACCAATAGCATGAGAATGACTATATTTTAAATGGCTTCAATCATCAGTGGGACTCAAGGATAGGATGTCTGAGTGGCTGACATGTCTCCCAAGGGTATTTTTGCTGATGTGGATGGGTTTGTATGATGAGTTCCATCGATTCCATTTCCTTAATTTCACCTAGAAGATTTAATCCCTTAGTAACCTCTCTCATCACATGTTTTCCTGGTTGGATGGTTTCTTGGGTTGACCTAGGAGGAGGGGGTGTTACAAACCCCTGGTTGAGTTTATTTTTAGTTGTAAATATTTAATTCAATCTAACCGAGTTAAAGTTAGCTAAACTAGTTCCAACTGATGAAGGAATTAGTGGGAGATCTAGTAGTGGGGTGTAACCAATAGTGATCAACCAATAAACTGAAAATTCATTCATAATTAACTCATGTACGTCAGATCAGAGAAAGACCCAGTTGAGATTGGAGTTTAGGGACATTGTACTATTAGTTGTATAATCATCCTAATTGTACAAATGGTGCATGCAATCAAAGGAAGGCTTATGAGGATTGTGCAATTCATATTTATGGAATTTCCCATTTAAATATGGTCTAATTCCCAAGGAAACTGCGTAAGGAAATATGAGCTTTAATGGAAACAGAATTGGATAAATATTGGCTTGAGTTAGTCTAGGAAGTAGTGAGATAGATAAAGTTAGAGCATAGGTTGCTCAGGATTGAGAAAATCATTTTAATCTTCTCACATTTTTTTATTAATGCAATATACAGATAGTAGGGGATTTTAACTGCGACTTTCCCCATAAAATTATCGTGTTATGTGTGATTGAATTATTTCTCTTTTATGGTTCGTGATTTCATCGATTGTTTATTGTTTCTGTTGTTGAGTAGAGAATATTCAAGTCATTTATTTTATCATATTACAATCTGCATTTTGAATCTACAAGGAATTTCTACAAAGCAGTAAAAATGGGTCACAAAAATGTTGGGTTATGACCTTAAAATCATCTACAAAAAAGAAAGAAATTTTTTATTGCAGATGCACTCTCAAGAAAGGATGAGGATATGGAAGCATTATTGTGTGCCATTTCTATTATCCAACCTTATTGGATAACCGAAGAAAGAGATGAATGGAAGAATGACGAAGAGGTGTGGACACTCATTCAAAATTTGTAGCAAGATCCCAGTACCTATGATACATTTAGCTGGAAAAATGATTCATTATGGTACAAAGATCGCTTATATCTTGTAAGAATTCCCAACTCAAGTAAATATTCTTTTGGAATCACACACCTCCCCCTTAGGAGGGCACTCAGGATTTTACAAAACTTACCACAGGGTCAAGAAGGAATTTTTTTGGGATGGTCTTAAATCTAATATTCAAACGTATTTTGCAAGATGTTTGGTTTTCCAATAAAATAAAATTGAGACAATTAAGACCCCGAGTCTATTACAACCTTTACCAATTTCAAGTTAGCATGGGGAGGAGGTCTCAATGGATTTTATCACAGGTTTACCCAAGTCTAAAGGAAAGAGTGTCATCATGGTGGTAGTTGATATATTGAACAAGTATGCACACTTAGGTGCATTATCTCATCCTTTTAAAGCCAATACAATTTCTACTGGATTTATGGAAACAATTCAAAATCTACATGGAAACCCAAAGATTATTGTAAGTGACATAGATCCCATTTTCACTGGAAATTTTTTGACACAATTATTTTCTTGTCTTGGTACTCAATTAGCTCATAGCTCATCTTATCATCCTCAATCTTACGGGAAAACTGAGAGTGAACAAATTTTTGGAAGGATTTGGTTTTCCAATAAAATAAAATTGAGACAATTAAGACCCCAAGTCTATTACAACCTTTACGAATTTCAAGTTAGCATGGGGAGGAGGTCTCAATGTATTTTATCACGAGTTTACCCAAGTCTAAAGGAAAGAGTGTCATCATGGTGGTAGTTGATATATTGAACAAGTATGCACACTTAGGTGCATTATCTCATCCTTTTAAAGCCAATACAATTTCTACTGGATTTATGGAAACAATTCAAAATCTACATGGAAACCCAAAGATTATTGTAAGTGACATAGATCCCATTTTCACTAGAAATTTTTTGACACAATTATTTTCTTGTCTTGGTACTCAATTAGCTCATAGCTCATCTTATCATCCTCAATCTGACGGGAAAACTGAGAGTGAACAAATGTTTGGAAGGATATCTTCATTTTTTTGTATCTGATAAACAAACACAATGGGTTAAGTGGTTATCTCTATAAGAATGGTGGTATAACACTTCCTTCCATACTGAAGAAAAATGACCCCATTAATGGCACTTTATGGATATCATCCATCGTCCATCACATCATCTTTAAGAGAAAATTCTAAGGTTCAAGTAGTGGAATATCACATTGAGCATCAACAACAAGATCTCCAACACTTAAAGGATAACCTCACTCTTTCACAAAATCGAATGAAACAACAAACATATCAACATCGTAGTGAAAGGAGTTTTGATGCAGGTGATTGGTTATTTTTATGGCTACAACCATACAAGAAAATATCCCTCAAGAAAGCTAAGAAGGATAATAAATTATCACCCAAGTACTATGGTCCTTACAAGGTGTTGCAAAATATTGGTATTATGGCATACAAATTGGAGTTGCCTAGATCTTCCCGAGTACACCCATTTTTCTATGTTTCATGCTTAAATAAGGTTATCCGTGAGAAGGTCCTAGTTCAAACAATGTTATCAAAACTTGATGAAGAAGGAAAAATCATATTTGAGCCTGAATCAGTCATGGAAACAAGAACCCAACATTTATAGAATCGATTAATTTCAGAGTATCTCATTAAGTGGAAGAACTTACCCACATGGGAAGATGAGAATTTTATACAGAAGCATCCAAAACTACTCAAACATTAAGTACAACACTTTTTTGAAGGAGAGAGGCATGTTAGGTCCCTATAATACTAGTGCATCCACCTTATTTTTATTGTTAGTGTAACCCCTTATTGTTATTGGTGTGCCCATGTATCCTCCATGTCGTTATTGTTGTGCCCCATATAAGCCCACTATTGTTATTGTTGTGCACTTACATTATTATTGTTATGTAGTGTTTAATTATATGGTAATCCCTTATACTTATACCAAGGAGGTCTTATCATTTGAATCATCCAAGGATTGTTCATTTATGTAATGTAAAGGAAGTTTCCCCCTCGAATATGCTAATTTTTAAGTCAATGGTCTATATTTTCCTCTGCTTTTTGAGCTAGTTGTATAACATAATTGTAATGGTTTAAGATAACCCACAAAACTAAGGATGTGATTTAACCAAAGAAAACAATTGTAACATAACTTCCATATATTATTTACATTAATTACAATTCATGGGCATTTATTTACAAGATGGATTAGAAAAAAAGGTTGTCATATAGGTGCTCCAAAACCTATAAACATTAGTTTGATTGATGTTTGATATCCTTGTAGGAGTTAAAAGAAAGAAAATGTGTCAAGATCTAGAAGGAGCAAGAGTATCCCTCCTTCCAATGTGCATGTTGAGAAGACATCCTTTGTTAAACATATATAACAACATTAAATTTTCGTAACATCCATCATCATATATAACATTTAATGGTTCCTTTAATCCTAAATGATGATCCATACCTTTGAAAACCTCACAAGTTTCCTCTTTCAACTCTCACATGAAAGTTATGAGAATTTTTTAAGGAGAACAAGTTTTTAAAGACATACAAAGTGCACTATAGATTTGTGCTTTTACAAAAATGAGTGTATTATTTCATATCACTATAATGTTCCATGGAAGGCTCATGTGATTAATCAATATTAATTCCATAAATAATAAATGCAAAAGAAATAAATTAGCATGAATGTATTGATGATATGCTAGAAATGTTTACAATGTTAATCTTCTTAGACTATGGAAGTCTAATGTTGATCAATTCATCTAGTTGTTTCTCAACATGTAATCATGAAATATATTGCAAAGTATGGTTCAAAAGTAAAAATGAGAAACATTGTTTTAAACATTGTCAAGATTTGATGAAAACAATTGAAAACATAAAAGACATTGTGTTGGGTCCCTATAATACTAGTGATTACCCCATTACTATTGTAGTTATACCCCTTATTAATATCGGTGTGCCCCTATTGTACCCATATTGTTATTACTATGCCCCATAGAATCCCGTGGCTTTATATTATTATTGTTAGGTCGGTTAGGTTATATTGTGACTCCTTAGACTCCTATATATAGAAAGGAGGTTTTGTCATTTGAATCATCCAAGAATTGTTCACTTATGTAATGTAGAGGAGGTTGCCCCCTCAAAGAGGCTGAATTTTAAGGCGTTGATCTATCTCTTCTATCTTTTCTTGAGCTGGTTTCATAACATTTGGTATCGGAGCTTTGGATTCTAGGGTTTCACTACTCCAAACAGGTCATCGTGGAATTTGCGCTATAACGTTTTTTCTGCGATGTTTCAGAAGTTGAAAAAAAAACCCATTTGAGAAGACATCACGTTAAATCTCAGGTCTGAATTTCAGAGATTTTTACGCTACATTTGCGGAGATATGATCTGAGGAAGTTGATCTTTTTGCAGAATCCTAAATTACATTCCAAACAGGTGACCTAGGGAAAATCGTCATAACCTTTTCTCTGAGCATTGGATTGAAATTACGTATGAAGGTTCAGAAATAGGATAGACTATAGTTTCTTCTATATAGTTTTCTGAGCTAAACGTCGAAACAGTGACTCGTGGCATGTCGTACAAGTTCCCTCTACTGAACTAGTCTATAATCAGGTCATTGTGGGAGATTTCACATAACTCTTCCTTGGAGAATCCAATTTGAATCAGACTGGTGGCATTGGAAAGAGGACACAGAGGGCTACCACAGGTCCAATTTCAGAACTAGATATTCTGAAAGTACAAAGATACATCAGAGGCAATATCGAGCTCCTACAAAGAAAAAAAAAGGTGTGTAGATTCTTTTAAATTTTTGCTTAAGATTGGTTTGAAAATTATTTTGAAGGAATTCAAAGGGCTCGTAGCACATTATTATCGGTAACTGATGCCCTGAGGAAAGAAAATGCAAACACCTAGTAAGGAACCTGAAATCTCTAGCATGACTCATGAAGAAGAGGAAGAAATGCTACATGATATATCAAAATTACAAGACCAAGTGCAAAAAATGTCAGCCTCACAAAAGCTAACAGAAGCTAAGATAAATGGCATGAAATCTAAGATAAAGGGCATGGAAGCTAAGATGAATGGCTTTGAAGACAGACATGGACGATTTGAAGACAGATTTGAAGACGGACATGGATGAATTGAAGATAAATATGAATAAGTTGCTACAAGAAATGGTCACTAAGGGTGAAAGGGTAGAAAGGAAACTCATGATGAGAACAAAAGAAATGTTAATCATGATTCCATAGACTCTAATGTGGGATCGAAGACCCATCATATTCCAAAAATCGATATGAGGAAGTTTGATGGCAAGGATCCCGCAACATGGATATTACGGATGGAGCAATTTTTCGATCTCAATAATGTGCAAAACACACAAAAGGTACGTATGGAAACTTTATATTTGGAACCAAATCAGTTTGTATGGTATCAATGGCTTTTCTCTCGTAAACAATTTATCACTTGGCAATTTTTACGGAAGAATTGATGGCACATTATGAGGATACAAAAAGCAACACTTTTTTTAGCCAATTGATAAGTCTCAAACAAAAGGGTTCAATAATGGAGCACATTGAGGAGTTCCAAAAATTGAACATAAGGGTAAAAGATATTCCAGGAGCATAGGATTGATGTGTTCATAGGGTCTTTAAAGGATAATATCCAACATGATGTTCACCTTTGGGAACCTAATTCATTGGAGAAGGCATTCAGGTTAGCAAGAAAAATGGAAAGCAAAATTATAGCAACAAGGAAGCATACCACTCACAACTATAAAGATGGAAGTGTTGTTGCCCCTAGTCTTCCACAACCTATAAGGTTGACACCACAACAATTGGAAGAAAAAAGAGCAAATGGGCTTTGTTACAGTTGTAATATCAAATACACTAAAGGTCATAAGTGTGCTGAGAATAAATTAATCTACATAGATTGTGAAGAGGAAGAAGAAAAAGAGAAAAAAAGGTCAAAAGAAGAGGATATACTCTAGGAACAAAGCCTAGATAAAGAAGAAATGAATCCAATCATATCTTGTAATGTATTGGTAGGAATTACCACTCCTCAAACCATCAGGATAGAAGGAAAAATCAAGAAGAAAAAGGTAATAGTGTTGATTGATTCAGGAAGTACCCACAATTTTATTCATTGTAAGGTAGCAAAAGAATTGAATTGCTTCCTATATCCAGCACCAGAGTGTCAAGTGATGATTGCAAATGGAGGAACAATAAATTGCTCTGGAAAGTGCCATAATATCAAGCTATCCATGGGAGAATATGTATTGACTAGCCCAATGCTTTCCATTCCAATGGGAGGTGCTGATGTTGTACTAGGAGTCCAATGGCTACAATCCCTGGGTACAATAGCTTTAAATTTTCAAGAACTTTTCATCAAATTTTCTGCGAAAGGAAAGGAAGTTGAATTAAGGGGTATTGTAGGGAAACCAAGAAAGATAATCAGCTCTAATGGTATGACAAAGCTTATAAAAAAGGAACAAGGAGGTGTAATTGCACAATTATGTTCACTAGATGTTTCCACATCGGAATCATCTATTTCTCCAGATCTCCAAAAATTCCCGGACAATCATTCCAAGGTATTTGAGATTCCCAAAGGTCTCCCACCTATGCGTGATCATGATCATGCTATTCATCTGATTCCAGGAAGTGTTCCTCCAAACATCAGACCATACAGATATCCCTATGCCCAAAAGAGTGAAATTGAATGTATGGTTGCAGAAATTCTAGAGGATGGTATAATTCAACCAAGTCAAAGTTCTCTCTCTGCTCCAGTAGTATTGGTGCACAAGAAGGATGGATCATGGCGCATGTGTCCGGATTATAGGGAGCTCAACAAGCTCACTATTAAATATAACTTTCCCATTCCTGTCATTGATGAATTACTGGATGAATTGCCTGGATCAATTTACTTCACCAAGTTGGATCTTCGTTCAGGATATCATCAAATCATAATGAAGATTGAAGATATTTTGAAAACAACATTTAGAACTCATGAGGGTCATTATGAATTTCTGGTCATGCCTTTTGGCCTTACCAATGCACCTTCAACATTGTAAGGACTCTGGACACCACATATATCCACAATGGTATGATATTGTCCACTTTGGGCCTAAGCCCTCATGGATTTGTTTTTGGGCTTTACCCCAAAAGGCCTCATACCAATGGAGATATTTGTCCATCCTTATATACCCATGATCCTCCCCACTTCTAGTCAATGTGGGACTTTGGTCGTATACCCAACAATCCTCCCTTCGAACAAAGGACCATTGAGCCTCCCCTCAAACAATTATCCATCCGTCCACTCTCTACCAACTAGGATTTTCCGCTCCAATGCGTTGGAAGCACACGCCTTACATGGAGCACCACCTGCCTCGAGAGCTTCCTCTATCCCAGGTCAACTCCCCTTCACCGTGTTGGGACCAAGACACGTCCATGAAGAATCCAGAGCACACCGCCTGTCTAACCGAGCTCATCCATGGATCCCATCGTGATATTACCGGGGCCCACCACCTTCATTCGGCATTCCGAGGATTCATCCACTTGGCTAACTTCGAAACTTGGCTCTGATACCAAATGTAAGGACTCTAGACACCACACATCTCCACAATGGTATGATATGGTCCACTTTGGGCCTAAGCCCTCATGGATTTGCTTTTTGGGCTTTACCCCAAAAGACCACATACCAATGGAGATATTTGTCCATCCTTATATACCCATGATCCTCCCCACTTCTAGTCACTGTGGGACTTTGGTTGTATACCCAACAAACATTTCAAGGTTTGATGAACTCAATTTTCAAACCGTTCCTTAGTTTGTGTTAGTATTTTTTGATGATATACTAATCTACAGCAAGTCTTGGAAGGATCATGTTGAACATGTTGACAGGGTGCTACAACTATTGGAGGAGAAACAATTATATCCAAAAAGATCCAAATGTTTCTTTGGAGTCCAAGAGGTGGAATATCTGGGTCATATTGTATCTCATGAAGGAGTTAAGGTAGACCCTAGCAAAATTAAAGCCATTAAGGAATGGAAAATCCCCACATCCATAAGCATCTGCGAGGATTTCTCGAGTTGACAGGGTATTATCGCAAGTTTGTTAAGAATTATGGAAGAATAGCATCACCTCTAACAACATTATTGAAGAAAGATGCATTTTCATGGACTCCGGAAGCAAAAAAGGCCTTCGAACATCTTAAAGAGGCAATGTGCCAAGCACCGGTCTTAGCTACACCGGACTTCACAAAACCTTTATTGTGGAATGTGATGCTTCAGGAAATGGAATTGGTGCTGTTATAATGCAAGATGAAAGACCCATTGCTTTTGAAAGTCGTCTAATTAAGGGAAAGTTTGTACACAAAGCTATTTATGAGAAGGAAATGTTGGCAATACTCCATGCACTTAAGAAATGGCGACCCTACCTAATGGGAAGACACTTCAAGGTAAAAACGGATCATGATAGCCTTAAATACTTTTTAGAACAAAGATTATCCTCTGAAGAGCAACAAAAGTGGGTCACAAAGATGTTGGGTTATGACTTTGAAATCATCTTCAAAAAAGGGAAGCAAAATGTGGTGGCAGATGCACTCTCAAGAAAGGATGAGGATGTGGAAGCATTGTTGTGCGCCATTTCTATTATCCAACCAGATTGGATAAATGAAGCAAGGGAGGAATGGAAGAATGATGAAGAAGTGTGGGCACTTATTCGAAACTTACAACAAGATTCCAATACGTCTGATACATTTAGCTGGAAAAATGATTAGTTATGGTACAAAGATTTCTTATACCTCTGTAAGAATTCCCAGCTAAAACAAAAGATTCTTATGGAATTGCACACTTCTCCCTTAGGAGGGCACTCAGGATTTTTAAAAACTTACCACAGGGTTAAGAAGGAATTTTTTTGGGATGGCCTTAAATCAGATATTCAAAGTTTGTGGCGGATGTTTGGGTTTGCCACAAAATACAGTTTGAAACAATTAAGACAGCGGGTCTATTTAAAACCTTTATCCATTCCAAGCCAACGTTTGGGAGGAGGTTTCAATGGATTTTATCACAGGTTTACCCAAGTCTGAGGGAAAGAGTGTCATTATGGTGGTAGTTGATAGACTTACCAAGTATGCACACTTTTGTGCAATATCACATCCATTTAAAGCCAGTACAGTTTCTACTGCATTTATGGAAACAATTCAAAAGCTACATGGAAACCCAAAGATTATTGTAAGTGACAGAGATCCCATTTTCACTGGAAATTTTTGGACAGAATTATTTTCTTGTCTTGTACTCAGTTAGCTCATAGCTCATCTTATCATCCTCAATCTGATGGGCAAACTAAGATAGTAAACAAATGTTTGGAATGATATCTTCGTTGCTTTGTATCTGATAAACAGACACAATGGGTCAAA
>APFE031577643.1:306845-359990 GCA_000404065.3 Pinus taeda
AGGTTGCCCCCTCGAAGAGGCTGAATTTTAAGGCGTTGATCTATCTTTTCTATCTTTTCTTGAGTTGGTTTCATAACACATTGTATATCCATATTTGCACGAAAAAACCAGAAGCAGGAAGAGGAGGAAAAATGCACATAAATAGGGTTTGCAGCAGCATTTCAGTATTGGGCAGCATGGAGGGGCAAGAAGGGGGGAGTTCCACTCCCTCCTACAGTCATGTAGTCTCAAACCACTTCAAGAAGCCCATGGAAGCGGAAACAGGGTGTACAGAAAGAGGAAAACAGGAGAATAACAGAGCATAGAGGCAGGCAGAAACGCAGGAGGAAGTCAGAAGAGAGAATTGTATAGGAGTAGACAGTCAGAAATCTGACCCTAGAATTTGGACAAGACCATGTAAACCGAGGCATCCATCACACCCTGAGTGGTGTTAATTGATCCAACACTACAGGCGCACAGGGGGCACACGGCGACTTATGCAGTGATATGAAAATTCATGGGGTTATGGCCAACGGAGAAGGCTCTACACGCATGGATCAAGAACCATTGGAAACCTAAGGGAGAAATACATATGCACCTTGGATCCAAGGGTTTCTTCACAGTTGTGTTTGGAAACCTAGACGACAAAGACAGGGTGTTTGAAGGAGGACCTTACTTCTATGCGGCTGCAGGCCTCTATATGCAGCCATGGGTGATGAACTTTGTCCCGGAGCGAGAAACATTTACATCGATGCTAGTATGGATAAGACTATATTCCCTACCTCTAGATTATTAGTTTCCAGAATCATTAAAAGCCATAGGGAATAAACTAAGGCATTTTTTAAAAATATCAGTGGCCACACTGTGTGGAAAATATATGGCCTTTTCCAGAATATGCGTGGAAATGGACCTTTCTGGGCCTTTTCCGGATGAAATAATTTTAGAAGTATATGATGAAGAATGGGTGCATGCAGTGGACTATGAGCATGTACCCTTCAGATGTTGCAACTGCCATGAAATGGGCACCTCTTCATAGATTTCCCTTTAAATAAAATGGAGAGCAGTATCAAAGCAACCTCAGGTAAAGAGACTAAAAGCTTTATCAAAGTGGGAGGCAGAGGAAAATGAGGGAGAAAGAACCAAAAAAAAACCTATGAGGAAAAGCAGCCTAGTCATAATAGGTTCAAGATATTAGAAGAAGAAGAGGGGGATGAAAGAGAGAATCAAGTAATGAAGGACAATCCTGTAGAGAAGGAAAAGGATGACAGCATGGAGGATAGACTTGATAAAAGCCAACAAAAGGAGGATCAACCCAGCACTATGGAACTTGATAGGGACCAAGAGATGACCCCAAGCGAAGTGGGAACAGAGGATCATGAACTGCAGGACATACTGGAAAGGGAGCATCTCGATCTAGAAAAGTTCCTGGAGGAAGGAACCACCAAAGGAGTGGATTCACTACCTCAAGATGAATTTAACAGAGTACAACAACTCTTCCTCTAGAGAACTCAGGCAAAGGGTTCTGGGGTCAAAAGAAACCATGATATTTAGGATAACGAAGAGGTTAAAACTATGGAGGCAACAGGGGGACAAACTCCCAAGAACCCAGGAAGAAAAAGAGGAAAACAAAAATAGAATGAGCTGTTGATTGAATGTGGAAAACTCATGATCAACTCAGGTAAAATGAAAGACCTAACTAGTTACTAATTTACAAATCTTTCTTAATGAAGCTTACAACGTGGAATATTAGGGGTCTAGGAAGTAAAAGGAAACAACGAAATCTCAGCAATAGAATGAAAGAAGAAAAACCCGATTTGGTATTTACCCAGGAAACAAAAAGTTCTGTAGACAAAATAAGAGAGATACATAGAAAGTGGCTTATCAAGTATGAATATCTAGAAGTTAAAGCAGACAACACAGCAGGAGGAATTCTTACACTTTGGAACCCTCAGACACTTGGAATCCTAGATGTTGAAGCATCCAAGAACTACCTATCAGTGGTCATCCAACCTTTGGGGGACAAGGAAGCTTATCTGATCACAAATGTTTATGGTTTGCAAAAGCTTGAAGACAAATATAGGCTTCTAACCTCTCTGGAGGAGCTAAGAGAGAGACATCTGGGCATCCCCTGGATTCTGGGAGGGGACTTTAATATGATCATATCTCTCTCAGAAAAAAAAGATGGGACCAGATCTCTAGGCAGAGATTCCATAGCTTTTCAAAACTTCATAACCAACATGAGGCTAGTAGATACAGAAACCAATAATGGTATCTTCACATGGAATAATAAAATGGGAGGGGCTTCTCAAGTGGCCTCTAAACTAGATAGCTTCATTATCTCTGGGGACCTTATCCTCTTCGACCTTAACTTGTCAAATATGATCCTCCCTTTTGGAGGCTCGGATCACTAGCCTATTCAATTATAAGCGTCCTTTATAGGAACTCCAAGAAACAGACCTTTCAGGTTTGAAAACATTTGGCTTACCCATCTTGACTTCAACAACAATTTTGAAAAATTGTGGACAAAATATTTGAATGCTCAGGGTACTAAAATGTTCCTTCTACAACGAAGACTGAAACACATCAAAATCAGGCTTAAAGATTGGAATAAGAATGAGTTTGGCAATATCTTCGAAGCCAAAAAAGCAGTTGAGGGGAAGTTGCAGGAAATTAACCACGAGCTAATCTCAAAGGGATTTACCGAGGAAGGTAAAAAACAAGCTGATTCGCTTCAACAGAATTGGGAAGGCTTATGTAAGCAAAAGGGAATATTCTGGAAACAAAAATCGAGGGTACAATGGTTAAAGGAAGGAGAAATGAATACAAGGTTTCTTCACAAGTCTACCATGGAACATAGGTCTCATAACAGGATTTTAAAACTGAAAGATACGCAAGGAAAACAGCTCAATACCCACAAAGAAATAGAATCTACTCTAGTTCAACATTTTGAAGGCATAGCATAGGAGCCTCTCATAGACAGATCATAATTCATCAATGACTTCACTAAGCACATTCCTCAGCTTGTGACAAAGAAGACAATTATAATATTAACAGACCAGTGAATGAAGAGGAGGTCAGCGAAGTCATCAAAGAGATGCAAAATGGGAAAGCTCCAGGCTTGGATGGTTTCAATGTTGACTTCTTCAAAGCATGATGGAATATAGTCAAGCAAGATATCCTGGAGGTGGTGGAGGACTCAAGGAAAAACAAAATTGTTCTGAAGGCGCTCAACTCCTCTTTCATATCCTTGATTCCAAAGCAGGAAAATGATTATGACACCAGATATATTTAGACCCATAGCATTATGCAATGCGGTGTACAAAATTATTTCAAAAATAATTGCAAACAGGCTCAAGCCCCTTCTTCCAACTCTAGTGTCTGAGGAGCAAACTGGATATGTGGAAGGTAGGCAAATTCTAAACAATATCATTCAAGCTCACGAGGTGGTCCACTCACTTAAGAGCAATAAGCAGGCAGGTATGATCATACAACTTGATCTAGAAAAGGCTTATGATAAGCTAAGTTGGGCATACATCAGGGAAGTACTAAAAGTATGTGGCTTTGACCATAACTGGATAAGATGGGTAATGGCCCTTGTTACCACCTCAAGCTTTTCAATACTGCTGAATGGCTCAGCATCAAAAACCTTTAAGCCTTCAAGAGGACTCAGACAAGGAGATCTGCTCTCACCCTTCCTCTTTATTCTCATAATGGAAGGGCTAGGCAATGTGATCAAAGCTACCAATGTAGAAGGAAAAATTCAGGGTCTCAAACTCACCCTGAATGGGGATGCATTGACTCATCAACAATTTGTGGATGACACCATGCTGCAGGGCACACCTATGTTCAAAGAAGCTCATGCCTTGAAACAAATCCTGAAAGACTTTGCTATGGCTGTGGGTACTGAGGTAAGCCTTACCAAATCAAATATTTTCTTTTTTAATATTGATATTGCTATTCAAAGAAACCTCACCAGAATTCTAGGTTTTCAAAGAGATCCGCTACCCTCCAAATATCTGGAAGTTCCTCTAACAGACAAAACTCTAAGCAAGATAATTTGGGATCCTATTATTAATAGACTCCAGGACAGAATCCGGAAATGGACAAATATGTCTTTGAATTTGGTAGGAAGACTAGTGCTTACAAAATCCATCCTACAAACTGTTCCCATCTTCATGTTTTCAACACTTCCAGCTACTAAAGGAGTTATGCAACACATTAGAAATATCCAAAGATATTTTCTTTGGGGCAAAGAGGAAGATAAAAAGAAATGGGCTTTGGTAGCCTAGGAAAAGATCTATAAACCTAAGACACATGGAGGTTTGGGACTTGATGACCTTGAAACCCTAAACAAAGTTTTGGGGGCAAAACTATGGTGGAGATGGCTAAAGGAATTGGCTGCCCCTTGGGCCAAGGTATGGAAACATAAATATGCAAACAATTGGCAAGAAAGTGAGCACATCAAAATGTTTGGAATCATAAAAGGCTCCTCCTTTTGGAACAAAGCTTGGGAGAATAGAGCTATTGTTCAAAAACACAGTTTCTGGGAAATCAGAGATGGAAACCTTGCTTGGTTTTGGGAAGATAATTGCAAACAGGAACCAAAATTGTTGAGAGAAGATTTTGACAATCTTAAGAAGGATACTGATGAAAAAGGGTTACACAGGGTAAATGACTTCTGGGATCAGGATAGAAGTGAGGGAAAATGGAGAGTATGGAAGAATTTGATTTATAGTGAGGACTCTCCGTTGAAGGCCCAGGCAGAAGCTCTTACAGTCATCTTGGAACAGAGAAAGATTCTGAAATCAACATCTTCAGACCAACTGAGATGGGGCAAAAACAATGAAGGCAACTTTAACCTTAAAGAGGCCAAGCGAATAGCCCTTGGGCTTGACTTTCCAAACCCTGACACAATATGGAAGGACCTATGGCAGAACCAAAATTGGATGAAAATCAAACTATTCATGTATTTGGTGCAACATAAAAAAATTCTAACTTGGGAAAACCTTCGGAAGAGAGGTGTAATTGGTCCATCAAGATGCCAGCTTTGCAAATTACAAGAAGAAACTATGGAACACCTTCTCAACCTTTGCCCATTCACCTCCACCTTGTGGAATTGGGTGGCTTCAATTTTTAGACATTTTGGCAGGGACATTGGCAGCATCAACAACACTTTGAGGAATTGGAGGAGAAATTTCTCTACAAATGAAATAATCAACAAAGCTTGGGAGTTGGTTCCAGGCTTTCTAATCTGGGATGTTTAGAAAGAACACAACAATAGAATCTTCAAGAACAGCATTGGTTCAACCCAGAGCAGTATGGCTCAGATTATAAGACAACTCAAAAATACTATAGGAATCCTTATAAAAAAAACCCCCTGAGAACCAACCTCAAGATTAGGATGTGCATATACTTCTGCATTTGGGCCTTTAGGGGCTCTTCACCCGAGGGAATAATCAAGATTGTAAGTCATATAATAGCTGATAAGGACTTTTGGCAACCTCTCCCCCATGGTTTTATGAAATGTAATATAGATGGGGCCTCAAAAGGAAACCCTGGCATTGCTGGTTATGGAAGAGTAATAAGAGATGAAAAGGGTTTAAAAAAGCCATCTTTCACAGTCATTTGGGTAAAGCCACTAATAATATGGTAGAGCTTATTGCCCTTGAGCAATGCCTATAAATCTTAAGGGACTCAAATCTACTTAATACCATAATTGAAGCTAATTCTGAACTGATAATCAATTCAGTCAAGAAAATATGCAATGGCTCAGCACCAGACAAAGTAGTGAAACACTGGAGGTTACCGTAAGTCTATCAACTGATTCAATCCCACCTGCGCACATTGAGAACCCTTAGTTTTATTCATGTGAAATGAACTGCCAACAAATTAGCAGATATTTTGGCAAATGAAGGCGTACTATGTTCCAAAAGCAATAAAAGATATGACTGGATAGAGACTCCCCAAGGACAATTGCAGGAAGAGTGTCACAGACAGGCGACCTTAGACGGGGAATACTATCAGAGCAGGGATAGTAAGCAGGGTGAAGCTTGAAGAAAACAGAGGAGTTTCTGTCTACTCAAGGAAGAAGTACGAGCAAGATGAAGTTTTACTCTAGTCTTCGGGCGGGAAAATGCACCTGGAACACTAAAATCCTTTGGTTTCAGGGCAGGAAACCGCTTATAGGACTAATCTTCGAATATATCAGATATATATTAAATATGACCGTTCACTATTTTGTGACGAGTGCTTATTTAAAGAGTGGGCAGGTTGATGAAATCGTAGTAATCCAATGATTTTCGCACGACTAACAGCAAGACTGTTAACCTTCCAAATGGACCCAAAACGCAATTAGGCGGTGTCTTTATTATGTTTCGGGCCCGAAAGTGTCGTTAAGTTTTGTGCAAGTTCAACAGTCCTTTCGAGTTCGCATGAATCAGGTGGATTTTGGGTGGATAAAAAACCCAGAGGTTATCTCCCAAGTCGGACCTGAAATTGTTACTGGAGTTGGTACATTCTTTTTTCGGGTCTGTGTATTTGGCTAATGGGTGAGAATGATGGACACCCGACATAGCCTCTTGACCGCTAGATCTTTGTAGAATGATCGAACAGTCATGGAGTGTTCTAGTTCCACGGAGGTAACGTTGAAAGGTTTTCTGGGCCCTCGGCTCAGCTTGTGGGTCCACGGCCCGGGTATAAAGGCTATGTGGGGCTCGACTTTCATGTGGGCGATAACTCATTTTTATGTATATTATGTAACTTTTTTCATATAGTTGAATAGAAGGACCTAATATTACTTGAGCAAAAAAAGTATATCCATATTTGCACATGCATAAAAAAGGTTCTTTGTAGAAGCATATAGTTTTTAAAATCCTCTTACCCCTCCTCATGCCCTACTTTATTGTTGTGCTAAAATTTCCATGTACATTCTCCCCAAAAAATACTCAAATCATTTGTGTGTCTCTTCACCACAAATGATAACAATGTACATTCATTGTTGATAAGACCTTGAAACATATTCCTTGTTCTCCAAATCCACTAAAACTTATATTTCATGATTTGTTTTTATTTTCTTATCAACAATTTCATTGGCCTTCTCATACTTCTCATTCCACATTTCTTCCACCCTTTTTTTGTATAGTGAACTTCTTTGTAGTTATGATAAGTTCTTCCTTTAATAAAGTTATTCTTACTATTGCTTTATGGTAATTTTAGTCACATTTTAAAATTCTAAGTGATATGGTGCTTCTATTGAGGAAAAACTTTTCCAACTAATTTGATCTTGTATAGTAGGCTTTCAAATATTAAGATGTACTTAAAAACTAGTTGAATATGTTCCTTCTTGTATCATGGAGTGTGTATTTATGTATTGTATAATTTTTTAGTCACAAATTATCTTATAGTTAATTAAAATTGTATAAATTTATAAATATAGATTTAGTTTTCTCTCATGAAATAAACTTGGCCCTTCAATTTTGTAACCACTAGCTTGAATTTTCAAGAATCTCCCATTCTCTCAAATTCAAAAGATTCACCATATCATTAAGTTAGTAATAATTCCCTCTGAAATATGTATTTATACTTCCTATATAAGAATTTAAACTTAATTTCTATTACTCTTTAGTTCAACCTTGCAAAATATTATACAATATCTTCTTCATCAACTTTGCTAGATCTTCCTTCTCGTTTTTCCACCACTCTCTTTGGCTTCTTTAGTAAACTCTCCAACTTTTCTAATTATATTCCTAACACTTATTATTTTTTAATCACTTAAATCTATTTCATTATCTGCTCACATTCCCTTTTACTTGACATTTGGTTAAAAAAATTGAAATGTTTGGTAAATGAGATATATGAATAAAAATATAATGTCATCCTTATTACAGTAGGGATCACTTTTAGTTTGGGATTTATATATTCTGTTAAAGAAACGAAATTTTTTTGCTAAGAAGAACTAATTTTGAAAAAGGTCAAATGCTTCACTTAGTAAATGTGACTTGTTGTGAAACCAAGCAAAGCTTCAAACGTAGATTCACTAATAAAATTTTGTGGTTGTATTTAACAATAGATCACCTTTGTCACACACACTTCAATCCTATGCCAAAATGGTTTCAAGTTTTTTCATTTCTTAAACATGTGTTGGGGGAGAGTGAAGAGAGAGTATTGCTTGTGGGACTATATTACTTGGGAAATAGGTATACTGACATTTTACTCTCCAATTTATCTAGTTTTATTCTTAACACCTATTCTTTTTAAATCATTATTCTCTTTCCTTCTCTTCTCAAAATCCATTTTAGTTTGCATTGGATTTTAATTCAAATGTTTGGTGAATGAGATGTATGAAAAAAATATAACACCATCCTTGTTGTAGAGATCACTTTTAGTTTAGGGTTTATATAGTCTCTTGAAGAAACAAAAAAATGTTGTTAAGAAGAACTAATTTTGGAAAAGGCCAAATGCTTCACTTGGTAAATAGAGAGATGAAGGTAGATATATTAAAAAATATATATTTATAAATTTGTTTTCTTTATTATTAAATGAATAAAAAATTCAATTTTTTTTAGTAGTATGGTACATTTTCTCGAAATAATTGATTAAATACAATAATTTTATATAATGAATACTAAAAGATATTAACAATTTTGAATTATGATATTGGAAAAATTGTAAAAATAAATTTAAAATAAATTATTTAACGAAATCAATATTGTATTTTATTAACTGTTTATAGAAACATATAACCACACATTATAGCTATAACTTTATCAAATGTCATTTTCTTAATATAATCATTCTATTATTTTCATGGTGTGAAGGCTCTTTATTCAGCAATGTATGAAGTGTTTTGTGGGAGGATATTTGTAATTTCTATTTTCATATAAAGTTTATGTTTCTTCTTAAATTTATTGAAAATAAAATGGTAATAATTGGTTATTGAAAATTACCTATAACTCTAAAATATTTGATAGGATTTGAATCAATTTTTTTTTTGTGAATTTCTACACAATAATATTTATTAATCAATATATTTTTAGGGTTTTTCTTTAAAAAAACTATTTCATACAAATATAATTACTTTTGGTGTAAGTTCATTAGGCTAGGTTGAATAGTGGGCATGGTACATCAATGAAAGTTTTTGTTAATCAATATTGGGGTTTCTCCACGATTGAAACTTGGTTAACCAGCTTAGCATGCTTATGGGTGCTTGCATAAGGCTCAAGAGTATAGGAGCAGTCCCTTTGATTCAACCTTGAGTCTCCTCAGTGATAAGGGGTGAGTCTACTCATTCTCCTTATACCAAAGAAGAAAAATATTAACGTGTAGTTTGCATCCTCTATATACTTAATTTATAGTATTATTTATTGATAAGTCATGATATCTCGCATGAATTTCATCTAATACCACTAGTTGTGGGATGGAGCATTATTATCCCTATCCAAATTATATTCTTGTAAGTGACAAGGTAATCTCTTACTAGTTATATTATTATAATGACTTTGAACAATATTGTTGACTTAGCCTTGTTCCCTAAAGGATGTAGGTTTACCCTTTTATGCTTACAATCCTCATAATGAGTGGAAGTACCGAGGGGGTGCCCTAGGTGTTGTAACCTAGAAACAAAATCGGGATATCCCTTATGTTAAACATTAACTTTAAGTTTTCTTCATTTTCTGTTAATAGATGCATTTTCCAGTTCAAATGGGAGAAATTTATGATGTGCATAATGTTGACATGATCCAAATAACGTTAAAATTAAAAAGAATAGGCTAGCGTTGCAAATAAATTAATTTATATCCACCTTAAGCTCAAATTATCAAGCATCAAGAGGGTCAGTAAAAATTAAATTTGTGTCACAATATATTTGATCCCTCTCGATGCTTGATATTTTTAATGTTAAAATGGATCTTTTATTTTGGAGCGATGCTTGAAAATTATGGCTTGAACATTTGTTTGAGGCGAAACTTGAAAATTATGGCTTTGAACATCACAATACATACCATAATTTTCAACAGGAATTGCATTGGAACAGGGAAAGCATTGAATATATTTGGATTTTGTAAGTTGTATAGTTCAAATTTATAATTTAAAAAAAAAAATCCTAATAAAATTGACCCAAAAAAATAAATAACTAAAATAATTTTAAAATATTATATAACATTTAAAATATTACTCATCGCATATTTATATGATTTTGAGTAGTTCATATAGCACTCATTTCATCGTGTGATATTTAGAGGATGAAAAGTGGTAACAAGGAATAATAATATTTTATTGTAATTATGGATTAGATATCATTTTTGAGATTAACTGCTTAGTCAACATAGCCCCAAGGGTTAGCTTAGTTGGTCAAAATCAGTGCCTCACCATCGGGAGGTCACAGGGTCCATTCTCCCCGAAGCCCTTAGGGTCAGGCCTAGCTAGTGGGCCGTGGGGCTAGATTCCCTTCGAGGTCGATCAACCCAGATTTTTCCATGGACGTAGCACCACCCACTGACCAGGGTGTCCGTGAACCACAACAACAAAAAAAAACTGCTTAGTCAACATAAATCTCATTGCATTGGGTGATGCTTACAAGGTGAAAAGTGGTGACTAGGACTTCCCGACAGGTCACCTGTCCCAAGATTTCTCTAGATCACTGATGCAGGAGCATACGCTCTTAAGTTTAGTTGTTGAAAAAATCAAAGGAGAGTTCTTATTCTTTTAGAAGAATTTATATTCTTCTATGAAAATAATTGTATTTTCAAGGTGATATGTTTTATGAGTTCTAGATAGTGTGAGTCATTATTCTAGAATGATCAATGGATTTAATTAGTTTGAATGTAATAGAATCTGCATTTAAGAGGAAAAATTCAAATAGGAGCCTTATTGAGAGATTTTAGGATCTAAGGGATTCTAAGAAGATTATTAGGATCTATAACAATTTACATTTATTTCATACTTTGAATATGTACAATGTAATCTATGAGGAGCTAATGGCCAAGTAAATGTAAATCGGGCCTAAGAGAGGGAAAATCAATTATAATACAAGAGATTTCTGAGTAGAAGCATATAAGCATATGTACACATTTTAATGGAATGAAATAGAATTTCATGATAATTGTGTTGTCTCCATATTAATAGAGGATTTTTGTACATATCATAGTGGAAGCTTATGTATGGGGATTAGAAGTATTTATATATGCATAAATAATGTAATACAAGGTTCTCGTAATTGGTGACTACAAAAATTTGTAGATAGGATTAGATGCTTGAGTAATCTCCAAAAAGGTTAATTACAGAAATATATAATTCCTATAGAATGTTTTCTATGTGAATTTATCTTGCAGATTGAAAGGACCAAAACCTAGTATGGAGGTCTAGTGGAGGAGTGTGGAAAAATAATTTGAAAGAGATGACAAAAGACTCAAATAAGAGCTACTGACTCATTCATATCAATGATTTTGTACATATTAAAACCTTTATGTAAAAATTTTGGTTATTTAATGTTTTATAAGTGCCTTTTGGTCCTCTTGAGTATGTGTTGAAGCTGTGTTGAAATCAACATTTTTCTCTACATAAAACCTATGCACACAAATCACATGGAATCCATGATTTGAGACCACATGTGTGAATTTCTATGATATATGCTTATGGGTTGAGATAATTATGGTGTATTAAATCATGGTTAACTAATAAGGATTGAGAATTTCACATGAGGATATCAATGATTCTATACTAAAAGATTGGAAAAACCTAAACAAATAGAGGCCCCTATGCTAACCTATTAAGTTCATCCATTTGAAGAGTAAGGAAAAGTATTGCTAAATTCATGTTCATCATATTTTCCCTGGAGCAGTGACATAGAGAATTGCTACGAGTCTGGTTGAATAGCCAGAGTTGGTTACCACGTAAAAGGAAAAAAAAAACCAATAGATGTTGTGAAGCCCTTCATGATTAGGGCATCGAACATAGTCAGTGGCCTTGGGAAATTGTAATTAAAGTAATGGAATTCTCCTAGGGAGAATTGAGTGTGAATGATCTTCAAATATGTTGAATAATTGAATGTGAACCCCTTCATGGTGATATCTCACAGAATCAGTGCAAAGGACTCATGTTGGCTTTCTTGAGGGAACAAAGCAACCTGATTGTAGGAATTGCATTGGAACTTGGTGCTTGAAAGGTGTAAGAGAACCAATAGTTGTACACCCATACGTAAGGTGTAAGAGAACCAATAGTTGTACACCCATACGTGATAACCCAGGAAGTGGAACTAAGTAGGCAAACTTGATTTTATTGTTTGAAGAGATGACTAGTCGGGATACGAGACGAACGGTGTAGCAACTAGAGGTTGGGACCAATGTAGGTCGTGTTGCATGGATGAGTTGAGGCATAATATGGAACTGACCCCTAACTAGTCACGGAGGAGTCATCCCTGACCTTAGCCGGGCATGTTGTGAAATCAAGTTGACCTCTAACCTTTCCCAAAGTCCCGACTTCCAACTTGGGAGATACTTCTGCCTCCCAATTGAGCATTGTCTAATTGCATAGTAGTGTTTATTGATGATATAAGCATTATGTGGAATTTGTTGTTTGGTGATTGGCGAAGAAGAGGTGAATAAACTCTTATGTGTGTGACAATTGAAAGTTTGGCATACAGTAGAGGAATTGCGACGTTGTCAACATCACAGTGATATCAGGAAGTCTAAAATTAAAAATGTTTTGAGAAGACAATTGATGGAGATTACACATGCAACCATAGATTAAGAATTCATGTTGCAACAATCAATGGTAATTGCATTTTCCAGGCAGGTGTTTGGTTTTGTTTTTGCAGATTGTGAGAATTCAAAAATTGCAATAATTAATGAGAAGAACATGTTAACCTTTGAAAAGTCTAAATAAAACAAAAATATTTTAAATTCAGAGTTACAATAAAGAAAAATGTGGATAATTGGATGAGGTCACAGTGGATATGTTTGCATGTCAAAAGAAATTGGTCTAAGGCAAATTGGAATTTCTAGATCTAAAATTAGCACTTTGGTAATGCTTAAGAGGTTAATTATTTTATGTATTTTAATATTGAAACAAAGAATTGTTGATTTAAAGGTTGAATAATATTATTGAAGTATTTCGAGGCACAAAATATTCCTATTTTGGGAAAGACTTGAAGATTAATTTTTAGGAAGGATTGCTAAAGTATTATTAAGATACAAAGTTACAACAGAAATAGATTTCGGAAATTGGAGTAAACATATATTACTTGAGAAACAAATTCTAGAGGAAGCTTCTATTAAGGGGAAGCTGCCAAAAACTTTGTTAATTTCATATTGTTGTGAAGCATTTTTTAATATTGAAAGAGACCAAACCTTGATTGATTTCAAGTTGGATAGAATCTTGGTTATAGTGTAAGAAGCATTTAGTAAGAAGATTGAAATAAGAGTTTAGTTATTGATTATGTGAAATGATTGCTAAAGATTGGAAGAGTTTATGTGTTCTAGATAAAGTTAAAAAAGAGTACAAAGCAAGTATATCCCTGGAAAATAATGGATTAAAGGAAGAATGTTGAAGATAAGATCTTATTATAAATCATATAAGAATGAGTATGACGTTTTTTATGATTGACTTGGTTATTAAGAAGAGTTTTTGCATATAACAGAGAAGGAAAGATATAAATAACATCCATTACAACAAGTAAAGTTGTGACAAAGAAAGAGGGAGAAAGAAAAGATCTCAAGTAAATAAATTTGTGTCAGAACCCAGTAGAAATCCAAATTGTTGGAAGAGAAGAGGACAACATAAGTTCTCAAAGTAGAGAGATAAGTGAGCAGTTGAATATGAAAAACCCAACAACATTGAAAGCTGAGGAGAAAAGGTGCTCGAGAAAAGGTTATATTGTAGAGAACTTGAAGAAGAGAAGATACCAAGGGGATTAATTGGTATTGGTGACACATGGTAGACTTGTTGTAGAAATGGGAAAGGCTTGTTGTAGCTCACAAGTGGATAAGGAAAATCCATAGAACAAGGAAAGGATGACTATTGATAGTCATTTCAAGGGTTCAAAGAGAAACCGCAATCAAATGAGGAGTGCCAAAGAAACTAGCATAAGAAAAATGTGTTGGGTGTGTGTTATATTCTTTCCATGACTATCCCACGTGTTTTATGTTGTACAGAGCCCTGGGAAAAAAACTTATAGGCTGACCAAATAATAGTTGGGCAAACCCAAGGATGGGGGCCAAACACAAGGATGGGGGGTAGACCCAAAGATAGTGTGTTGACCTACACATAGTTTTATGCATGGATTTTGCACATGATGGTTTTCTTCCCATCGTATTTTGTAGATCCGGTCAAAGGAACTAAGGTTATGTTCTAATATAGAGTTAGTGGATTGGGGTTTATGAATTCTTAAACATGTATATATATTTATTGTAACATTGAAAGGAAAATAATGAAAAATCAATCTGGTAGTTTTGATTTTAGGATGTAAGGGAAAATCTCTGTGTATATTTGTTTTATGTTCTCTCCATTGTTTATTTTTCTATTTTTTAAGAATTCATTTGTAGGTAATTTCTTTACAAGGTTAAAATCTACAATATGAGTGATGAAGAATTTGAGATGGAAATGGTTGAATTGAGACTACATCTTAGTATACTAGTGGAGGTGCTACAGAAGTATGAAGAAGATCAAAGATATGGTTGGACAATGAAGAAGAAGAAGGTGAGATGGCATTCATTGCAAATGAAGTTGAGGAAAATGATGCATCCCAGATTGAAGGAAGATCGCAATTCAGTATAAAATTGATGCTTTTGAAAAGGGCTTATTCCTTGATGAAGAGGAAGCTAGAGATGTCAAGGAGCAATTTATGGATAGTTTGCTGAACTATTGGACTAGTTCAGGTCAACATGGAGATGTGGTAGCTAAAGCATCAAATGAGGAGCCTTATGTTTTTGAGTCTGACTCTTTGTGTATGTTTTCAGGAGTGGCAAGTGATGACCAACACTTAGATGATTTTCTTGTACAGGTTGAAGAATAAATGAGACTTCTAGAAGAGATGGTTAAAAAGGAGAGGTTTTTAAATGAGCATGTGTTTATTGACCTTGAAGATGGTATATTTGACAAGGAAGTTGTCATAAAAAAGGAAGCTAAAGAAGGACAAACCTTAAATTTTTTCTAAAGGAAGATGAAGCAACATCGCCTCATGGAGATTATGAAAGTGTAGAAGACGAGAAGTTACTTCATGAAGACATGCTCGAGGATGTTCCAACGATTGGAATATTAAATGCCAATATCATGTCAGAGGAGGGAAACACAAATGAAGATGAAATGGAACTTTTAGAGGAATGGCTGACAGAAGACCCAAGTGATGTATATGACATGGAGGATACAAATTTAGTTCAAAGTAATTATGTTGAATTGTTTAAGGGATTGAATTTTTTTGAAAAGAGATTAGAAATTCAAAGGTTACATATTTAGTATGAGAAATTAAAGCTATAAGAAGTGAAAATCATATTAAAAGAAAATAATAACGAACAAGTAGCAATACATAATCAACATTGTGGAGAAAATGAGAAAAGACAACCATTATTTTGATGTAATGCAATAAGGAAAAAGGCATTCAAATGGTTCAAACATCTGTTGGAGGATGCATGTTGAGGAAAAGAGGGATAAGGCTTTTGAAAATTTTATATAGACGGGAAATGACAAAAAAAAATCAACAAATGGACAACAACATGTACCATATAAAGGATAGTTTGGACATAGAAATTAATGAATTGAGAATGTTGATGAGAAAGTGCCTGAGAGAGTGCACACTAATGTAAGGATAATAGATAGTGAGAGGAAAATTGCTAAAAAAGAATTCATCAACAGGATAATGGAAGGCTGCAAAATAAGGGTTGGAAACCAAGAGAAATAAAGATGATAATAGTAAAGGTAATGGAGCAACAACAAGATGATATGGGTGATCAGCGACAACACAAAGTTTGGGATCCTAGAGGATTCAAGTCATCAAAGACTTGTGACTTACAAAAAAGTGACAGACCTCATGGACAAGAGTCCATGAATATTTTCTACTTTGGGAGTAAGATGCATAAGCATATGCTCTTAAGTTTAGTTGTTGAATAGCTCAAAGGAGGGATCTTAGTTTTTGAGAAGAATTTATATTATTCTATGTAAAAATATTGGTTTTTCAAGGTGATATGTTTTATGAGTTCTAGATAGGGTGAGTCATTGGTCTAGAATGATTAATGAATTGAATTAGTTTGAATATAATCGAACTTTGCAATTAAGAGGAAAATTTTGAATAAGAGTCTTATTGAGAGATTTTAGGATCTAAAGGGATTATAAGAATATTATTTGGATATATAATAGGTCACATTTATTTCATAGTTTGCATACGTACAATGTAATCTAGGAGGGCATAATGGCCAACTGGATGTAAATTGGGCCTAAGAGAGGGAAAGAAGATCAGAATGCGAGAGAGCCTTGAGTAGAATCATATATACAAATGGAATGAAATCGTATTTCATGATAATTGTGTTGTCCCTGTCTTAATGGAGGAACTATGTAGTATGGAGATTATAAGGACTTCTATATGATTAAATCCTATAATGCAAGGTTCCCATAATTGGTGACTACAGAAATTTGTAGATGGGATCATAGGCTTGAGTAATTTCCAAAAAGACGCAATTGCAGGAATATATAATTCTGGTAGAATGTTTTCTATGTGAAATAATCTTCCAGATTAAAAGGACCAAGACCTAGTATGGGGTCAAGTGGAGGTGTGCGAAAAAATACTTCAAAATAGATTACCAAAAACTCAAATGAGAGAAGTTGACTCATTCATATCAATGATTTAGAACATATTTAAACCTTTATGTAAAACCTTTGGCTATTCAATGTTCACTCAATCCCTTTTGGTCCTCGTATTGAAGCCCTATTGAAAGTGCGGTTGTCTCTGCATAAAACCTACACACATAGGTCACATGGAATCCATGGGTTGAGATCACGTGTGAATTTCTATGATATATGTTTTTGGGTTGAAACAATTATGGTGTATTGAAGTGTGGTTACCCATAAGGTTTGAGAATTGTAATGGAGGATATAAATGATTCTGTATTAAAAGGTTGGAAAAAACTAAACAAACAGAGGCCTTCATGCTGCCCTACTAAGTTCATTCATTTCATTTGAAGAATAAGGAAAAATATTTACAAATGCATGTTCATGATATTTTCCCTGGAGAAATGTCAGAGAAAATCACTACGAGTCTTGTTGAATAGTGGAATATGGTTACTGTTATAAAAGGAAACAAACAACCCAATAGATGTCATGAAATCGTTCACAACGAGGGAATCGAACATATTCAGTGGCTTTGAGAAATTGTAATTAAGGTAATGAAATTCTCTGAGGGAGAATTGAGTGTGAATGGTCTTCAAATCTGTTGAATAATTGCATGTGAACCCCTTCATGGTGATATCTCACAGAATCGGTGTAGAGGAATCACGTTGGATTTCATGAGGGAACTAAGCAAACCGGTTGCATGAATTTCATTGGAACCTGGTGTTTGAAAGGTGTAAGAGAACCAGTAGTTGGACACCCCTATGTGATAACCTAGGAAGTGGAACTGAGCAAGCAAACTTAATTTTCCTGTTTGAAGATATGGTTAGTCGAGATCTGAGATGAACCTTGTAGCGACTAGAGGTTGGGACCAATATAGGTTAGGGAACATGGATGAGTTGAGGCGTAATATGGAACTGACCCCCGACTAGTCACCGAGCAATTGACCCCAACCTTAGTCATGCGTGTCGTGAAATCAAGCCGATCTCCAACCTTTCGTGAAGTCCCGACTTTTGACTCGGCCATACTCTGACTAATCTAACTCCCAGCAATTGACCCCAACCTTAGTCATGCGTGTCGTGAAATCAAGCCGATCTCCAACCTTTCCTGAAGTCCCGACTTTTGACTCGGCCATACCTCTGACTAATCTAACTCCCAGCAATTGACCCCAACCTTAGTCATGCGTGTCGTGAAATCAAGCCGATCTCCAACCTTTCCTGAAGTCCCGACTTTTGACTCGGCCATACCTCTGACTAATCAAACTCCCAATTAAGCAATGTCCAACGCCAAAGTAAAGTTTATTGATAATCTGAGAATTGTGTGGAATTCATTGTTTGGCGATTGGCCAAGAAGCAATGAACATACACTTGTGTATCTGACAATTGAAAGTTTGGAAAGGAGTGACAATTGAAAGTTTGGAAAGGAGTAGAGGAATGTCGATGTCATTAGCATCAATCGTTTTATTTTGGATTTTTACCTCACAATCAAGCCCACTTAGCTTGCTACCCCATTTCTCGTATCAATCTCATTTCATCATCCCACCAATGTAATAAGTGTTATGTGAACTCTTCAAAATCATGAGTAATTCGGTCAGTTGAAACAAATACACATCAATGTAGTCATAGTTTAATGATTTACTCTACATAGTTAATCCTGAAAATGGTATCTAATATGTTATAGTGAAAAAATCCCTCAATATAATTCTATATTTAATAAAATCATTATTTTAATATAAAAATAAATTTATAATTTTATTATGCCTTCCCTATAGATTGATATTTTCACCCACCAATACTTTATTTCAAAATTATCCATTTATATAAAATAATTATTTAGTAATATCGATTTATATAATATTATTTGTTAGGGTGACTTATTTCCATTAATAAAAATATATTTTATATTTAATTATTCTATAACACAACTAGTTTTTAGCTAAATATATAATATTTTAATAGATAACTCCTTAATTTTCACCCACCAAATATTTTATTTCAAAATTATCGATTTATATAGAATTAATTATTTAATAATATCAATTTATATAATATTATTGTTAGGGGTTGGCTTATTCCCATTAAATAAAAATATATTTTATATTTAATTATTCCATAATAGCGAGTTTTTAACTAAATATATAACATTTTAATAGATAACTCCTTACCACCAATTCTTAAATAATATTTTAACTAATTTACCAATGACTAATTTTCAACGGCTAACTCTCGGCAATGATGCATCCATGCTATCTCTCGGCAATGATGCATCCATGCTATTTATATTTATTTCTCACCTTGTCCTAAAGATGAATCGCATTAGTTGATTCGAAACCAAATCCTAACAATGTGATAAATCCGAAAGACTTATATAATGTAGATATAGATCACAAAAGTCTTAGATCTAACAATAAAATATAAAATATGAAGAAAAAAATTAAACTCATTCTAGTTTACTCTCCTAATTGCTTATATCTAGATTATAGATCACAAAAATTATAAAATATGAAGAAAAAAAATTAAACTTATTCTAGTTTACTCTTCTAGTTGATTGTAGGTTGTGAATTGACTGTCTCCAAAAGATCCATAGATGTGATGAACTAGAAGAACCTGTTGTTCCAACAAGAAATGGCCAAGGGTAAAGCCATGAGGGAGAATGTATGGTGTACCATGTGTAGAAAAGAAGGTCATAATAGGAATGAATGTCTAGTGTTGGCTAATTACAGTTGCAGTGATGCATGGAAGACATTCCCAACAAAAACAAAACTAGAATAGTGTCAAATCTATAAGCAATGGGGACATGAGCCAATATTCTCACTCAATGATTTTTTCACTTTTGTCTTGATGATGAACCACATTAAATGGTTCGAAACATCCAAAAACTCAAAATGTGATTAATCCCAAAAAAAAATAAAATAAAATAAATAAATAAAAATAAAATAAAATAAAATTATCAAAATCATTTTAATATCCATTATTTGATTTTATATTTTACATTTATTATTTCAATTAATTTAAAAATATTTTCAAATAAAAATAAAAATTCTATTTTTTATTTTAATTCCTACTTTATAAAATTATTTATAGCCAATCATAATATAAGTGTGATTTTTTAAATTTTTTATAACAATTATAATCATAACGAAATATAATACAAATTAAATTAAATGAAATAAATGCGGTTTCAAATTATTATTTATATTATTAAAAAACATGTATTCATATTAATATATAACCATTACATAACTAGTGTTAAGTTTATTTACATTAAAACCCTAGTAATGTGTATACGTTCTAAAATTTATAAAATCTAAAGTTTTAAAACTATTTAGATATTTAAGAATTACTTAAGAAAATTAAAAAAAATAATAATTTCAATTTTATTATAAAATTAATTTGTTTTAATGCATTTATTTGTCCATTCCACTGAAATCCGTAACATTAATATGTAAACTGGAAGTTCGAAAAATACTCTGAAAACTACATGTTAAATGCAAATCAAATATTTAAAAGGAAAAAAATACTTGGAAATAATAATCTTACCTCTCAAATTTATCAGTGGAGCTTCAAAGTGGGCACTATGATAATAGTAAGTGTAAAAGCATCCTATTCAGTCCATATAAGAAAGATTAGTTATGAATTTCTTTTAGTGCATGTCAATCCATGAATTAAAGATTATTGAAATTTCTCGTTTTTTTAATAAAAAAAAAAAAATAAAATTAATTTTATATATATATTTTTTTATTTTGAGAATATATTTTTATTTTGATTATAGATTTTGGAAATATAATTAAATTGTTTTACACCATAAGTTTAATAGGGTTAATTATAGAAAATTCTCTGTAGTGTCTAGGGTAAGTGTTTTAAGGTTATTCAAATTTTGATTATAAATTTTGGAAATATGTTTTTATCTTGATCGTAGATTTTGGAAATATAATTGAATTTGAAAGATAAGAATCAAGTAAAACAATTAACTTTTCCCTATCAAACTCTAAAATATTCCCATAATCATCTACAATAGAATTAAATTCAACTATGATGTTAATGGGCAAGTGTGTATCTTTGTGGAAATTGAAATTTGTTAGAATCCCCACTTGAATAAAACATGGTCAGTTGCTCCAATGTATTGTTCAGAAATCTTTGCTCTTAGTGTTTAAGTGTAAACTTAATGTAAAAATACCTAAGGTCAACTCTACCACCAACCACCTATGTTTTTGTAGACCTCACTTGATAAACCTTGTATATTACTATGATGGATTACTAACAAATGTAGGCCTCTGGTTGTTGAGAAGTGTATATGGTGGTTGACAAGGGGGGAAATCCTTTCAAAAATTTTCTTCTATTAGATTTTCATCAAATGTTTAGCAAAGATAAATAATGTTCCAATTCATCAACAAAGAGTCAAAGACAAATATTTGACTTATCCAACAATCCACTAACCAATATCCAAGAGATAACATCCAAAGTGAAATATGGTGAACAAGTCAAATCTACAATTTTGGTCAAAGTCAACAACAGTTGTAGCAACCCTAGTCACTCAATGGTCAATGGTCAAACCTCCTCCAAATCACTTCGATCAATAGTCAAAAGGCGTGGCCTTAAATGTTGGTCAAAGTTTAGTAGAAAAAGTCCCTCCAAATCTAGTCAAAGTCAAAATTTGACCTACTGAAACCCTAGGTGCAGACCAACGGTCAACATGGGTCAAAGTATCTAGAAAAAACATTCAAAGGAGTAGTCAACTTAGCCTCGAAGAACATTTCCAAATTTGGTCAAACCAAGTCAAAGTATGCAAAGTCAACATTGGTTAAAGGCTAGTCAAACTGTCCAAATAGAAAGTCAAGGCAGAAATCGGAAAATGTATCCTTCCCTTCACATGTGTGAGCTTGGACCTCCTTATTTCAGACCTATATGGACCAATCAAATGAAGAGAGAGAAGATGTGATTTGTGATGAGTCTCCAAAGTGATGTGACATGGGGTTTATTTATATGTAGTGGAGGAGACCCAGTTTGTCCTTTAGGCCAACCTGAACTTTTGTGCACTTTTGGGTTTCATCTTAAAAATTATATTTTTTTTCCTTGACCAAATTACATTCTTCCAAGGGCTAGTAGGGGTCTTTCTTGATGAGAAAGTTTGTCCAATGAAGGGAATCTATCCCGAAGCTACCAAATTAACACTCTCTTTCATCTAGGGTGATCTGGATCATTGGAGGAACGAGACTGAGAGAGTGACAAAAGAACAAAAAATTGTCAACAAGTTAGATATCCCAATACGACTATATCCCAAGAACGCTTAACTACGTATTTCTCATGAAATTGGATGCACTAATGTTGGTGTGGTCCAATTTGTTTAAGAAATCCAACTTCACGAGTCACAAAGAAATATGTCATAATGCGTGTTAGAAATCTTTTAGAAAAATCATTATAAAAGAATTGAAAATAAGGCACAATGCCTAAGAGAAATATTGTCGAAAAAAATAAAAAATGAATTTTTGTATTTATACTTTTTTACGGGAGTCTTTCCACCAAGAATCATCCCCTTTTACATTCCATAATACCATGGCTAAATATCAAGGTTTACAAAATCCATGGGTTAATACCACTGATGAAGATCACAAATGATTCAAACACCATTTGTAAATACCATGGTTTACAAAATCCATAGGTGAATACCATGGGTGCACATGATGGTAAAAACCAAATCATCGTGTGATTAGATTCTTACTTCACTTTTATGATTTATTTATTTATTTATTTTCCATGCATATTACAACTATAATCCATGATTTTACAAATATTGGTAGAAAAATAATTATTAACCATGGTAATTATCATCCACCTGGTTTATGGGGAGAAATTTTTTAATGCATCATGAATCTCATCGTAAAAACCACGTCATCTTTGTCAGTGAACCAAGTCATATCTCGTCCCTGCTCATCTCTACTCATATTTTCTCATCTGTTGAACACTCTCAAATCTAAAGATGAATCATCATAGGGGAGCTCCAGCTACCACCCTATATCCAAGGACAATAGGCAAGATACCACTTACCGCGAGAGGTAAGGATCACAATCTATCTTATTGTTCGTTATTATTCCCAACTTGACCCTAAGAATTAGTCGTAGAAAACATACATCCCATTACTTGAGTAGGATACCACATACCATAAATTCTAAGGATCATAATCTATATCAAGTCTCCTCACCCATTGGCTAGATGAGTGGAAATCCCAACAAGCCCAGCTTGTGGGTAGGATGCATACTAGGGTATACTCTGTCAAGTCCCAAACTTGACGGTAGCGAGAGATACCAATTTGTCATAAATGACAAACATCATACACACACCCTATGGTGATAATAGGCAGGATACTACTTACCATAGAAAATAAGGATCACAAACTATCTTATTTTCCAGAGTTCCCTCAACCCCAGGAGATCCCTGGTTCAATTTCTCTCCATGTGAGTTTAAACATGGGGAATAGCATAACTCAATGTCCTTGATCAGCCACGACCCTTACCTGGGAGGGTAACATCCATTAGTCCAATATTTTGTCTAAAGACCAAGAATTTCCCTTTTAACAAACCCTTGGTAAGAATATCTACTATCTGCTTGTCAATCAAAATGTGATGGAGTCTCACTGCTCCTCTTTGCACCATATTTCAAATGTAGTGATACTTGATCTCAATATGCTTGGACTTGTTGTGGAACTGAGATTCTCTGCTAATCAGATCCCACTCTTGTTGTTGCAATATATCACAGTCATATCCTTAACCTACTCAATTAGCTTTCCAAAGAACTTCCTCAACTATACTGCCTCATAGTTAGCCATGCTAGCAACAATGTGTTTTTCCTTGCCCGTGCTAAGGGCAATGGACTTTTGTTTCCTTCTCATCCAATATATAATAGCAAAACCTAAACTAAAGCAACACCCTAATGTGCTCTTATTTTTAATAACATTTTTGGCTTAGTCAACATCAGTGTGCCCATGAAGTCTCACATCTTTGACAGTATATCTAGGACCAAGATTAATTGTCCCATGCAAATATCTTAGCACATGCTTGGCAACAACCTAGTGTGCATGAAGAAGCCCAGTCATAAATTTAGTCAATTTTTTAACTACAAAACATATGTTTGGACGTGTTTTCACAAGGAGCATCAATACCCCAATCAACTATTGGTACTCAAAAGGATTTTCCAAGTCAGGTCTTACAACATCTCCACATAACTTCTTGAATTTCATCTCCATTGAAGTGGTCGTGGACTTGCATTCTACCATTCCAAATCTTTCCAATAGTTTCACCACATATTTTCCTTCAAAAAGGAAAAGCTCATCAGGCCTTTGTCACACCTCTAAGCCTAGGAAATAATGCATCAATAAAAGGTACTTAATTTCAAACTCAAAGGTCATCTCCCTCTTGCACTCAAGCATCAGAGGCTCACTTCATATCAAGAATAAATCATCAACATATAAAACCAAAATAAGGGGCATACCTTAGACCATTTTGAAGTAGACATTTGGGTCGACATTGCTTCTTACGAATCCAAGATTCACCAAGTAGCTATCTATATGGGCATACCAAGCTCTGGGGGCTTGCTTCAATCCATGAAGTGTCTTATTTAGCCTGTAAACATGCGTCTTTTGGTCATGTACTTCAAAACCTTTTGGTTGCTCAACATATACTTACTCCTGTAGTATTCCATGTAATATTCACATCCATCTAGTGAATAGTACATCCTTGACTAGGAACAAAGGAAACAATAGATCGAATAGTAGTATAACATGCCACAAGTGAAAATATATCATCATAGTCTTCTCCCTCTTTCTGGGAGAAACCTCTAGCCATGAACCTCGCCTTATATTTCTCAATACTTCCATGAACTCCATGCTTGATCTTGTACAACCATTTAGAAATCACAATAGACTTCCCTTTGGGTCCCATAATAATTTCCCATGCACCATTCTTCATTATAGACTCATATTCTTCGGCCATAGAATGTTTCCAAACCTACTCTTTCACTAATTATTCAAAGGTGTGCGGTTCAACCTATATGATGGATCTCATAGCCACAACATATCACTTGTATTAGGATGACTTATTACTTTCCCTAAAGGTTCCTCTAGCAACATCATTTTTTCCAGCATCCTATAATGCATTATGAAGACAAAGTGGTCTCATTCTTGTAGGGGGATCACATGAAGGAGGATCCAAGGGGCCCGTAGGTTCCATCAGATCAATAGCAACATATTTCTCAAGTTCAGGCACATAAGGACCTTCTACTAGATCCATGTCATCATCCTTCTTTTCAATGGGAGGAGGAGGAGGAGGAGGAATATCCCTTGATTTTCCAAGGGCAACATCTTCATCAAAATTCACATCCTTTCTAAACTTGATATTCCTTTAACCAAGCACATATATTATAAAAGATTTAGAATTATCACAATATCCAACAAACATACCTTTCTTTCCAATGACTTTCATATTGTTCCTCTTGTCATTTGGCACATGAAAGTACATGGGGAAACCAAATATTTTCAAATGTCCAACATCAATATTCACACCTATGAATGCTTCTTTGAGAGTCTTGCCACTCAGGGCTTGATGAGGAATCTTGTTTTGAACATAGAATTTTGTATTAGAGGCTTCTCTGTAAAGGAACTTTGTTAGATTTTGATCATGCAGTGTGGATCAGACATGTTCTGTGATGGTCCTATTCTTTCTTTTAACCACGCCATTTTTCTTGGGATTATAAGGTACAATGGTCTCCTTCTTGATTCTAGCCTTTTTTTTTTTAAATCAACTAACTCATGAGAAGTGTATTCTCCATCATATCAGATCAAAAGACCTTGAATATCTTCCCTGTTTGATTCTTTATCATTTCCTTGAAAAACTTGAACATGTCAAACCCTTCGTCCCTGTTCTTCAATTAGAATATCCAAGCCTTTTAGGAGAATTCATCCAAAAATATTATGTAATATAGATAGCCACCAAGAGATTTTACCAGCATGGGTCAACATAGATCAAAATGTATGAGTTGTACAATATCACTGGTCCTACTTTTGCTGGAAGGGAATGGTTCCCTTGACTTCTTTCCACTAGCACATCACAAACATACTCCATCATGATTAGTTTGAGTTGTAGGTATTCCATAAACCATCCTCCTTACTTTAGGCAGGGCTTCATAGTGTAGATGATAAAACCTTCGGTGCCATAGTTCATTTTGATGATTTCTATCATGTACGATTGCTAGCATTGATCTTCCATTAACTTTATAGATTCCTTTAATTCTAGATCCCAATGTGAATGCATCCCTCATGCGATATTTTGTAAGCCAGGTGAGGACCTTTCATCTTTTGAAGGCAAATCTCATCCTTTTATCTTCCAACAAAGATATAGATACACAGTTCTTCTTCAATCCTAAGAAATACATAACATCATGAAGAAGTACAACTTCCCCATAATCCAAATTAAATGTAATAGAACCAAAAACCCTTCACAGGATAAGTAGAGTTTTTCCCAAGAATGATCTTCAAATTAGTCTCCCTCTCAACCAAATTTGTGAGGACTTCACGATACCTAGAGAAATGTCTAGAGGCCTCACTATCTACCAACCAAATACCAAACGAATCCAAAGGAGAGGAACTATAAAGAGAAGAAATGATAATATATTCAGATTGAGCAGCAGTTGCATTATTTCCATACCTTGAGTTCCTTGATTACTTTTGAGTGCGATTGCCTTCTTCACAATCATCACGAGCATCTCTTCTTCTATCATCTCCTCTTCTTCTATCATTAAACATGTTGTCTTTGAAGCCATGATTATTGTTCGTAGTTGGACCTTGGAGAATATCCCTTTTCCAGACAATCTCAAGCATAGTAACCATTGTTATGGCAATTGTAGCATTCAATTTCCTTAATCTTCTATTGGAATCCCTGGAATCTAGAGCAGGCTTGCCAGCTTTACATGGTATTCCTCTCCCTTTCCTCTTTTTGTCTTGATAAGCAAAGGCAAAGAACTCTCCTTCTTCATGCTTTTGAATTCTCCCTCTAGAAATCATCTCGGTTCCTTCTTGAGTACACTTTCCAACCATCTCATCAAACATTGTCAGAAACTTGTCATTATTGCTAATAGTCGTAATGAATGTCTCCCATATTGGAGGAAGACCATGAAGTGAAAAGAGGAATAGCTATCTATCAAACATATCTTCTCCAACAATCAGTAATTTATCCCTGAGTTATGATAATCTCATGAATTGTGATTACACAGTCTCTCTCTTATTCATATTGATGTCCTTAATTTGATTTTTCAAGGAGAGATTATGATTCAAATTGTTGACCTCATACATCCCAACCAACTTTTCATACATATCATTGGACTTATTCAACTTTCCAATTTAAGTAAGAAAATGATTTTTCAAAGAATCAATAATTATTTTCTTGGCTTCGATCTCACCTTTCTTATAGTTGTCCTTGGGAACGGTAGGAGCATTCTCTGGAGTCTCAAGTACCTTTCCTTCCACATGTTCCAAAACATAATTTTCATTCAATGTCACTTTCAACCTAATCTTCCAGATAGAAAATTTTGATGAGTCATACAACTTCTCTGCATCCTTGAATTACTTGAACAAGTAGCTTCTTCCAAATAGATTCTTTCAAAGGTGATTGGTTGTCTCTTATTTCCTTGGGATTTTCTTCACCTCAAATTTCATTACATGTTAATTTTTTTGTGTTCTATGCTTAACACAACCACTTATTCCAATTATTTTTCAATTATCAATCACTTTTCCAATAAATTCAATATTCCATTGACAGTATGCAATTGTAGATAGAACATTAAATCCAATGCACAATATAAGACAACCAAGAGCAATAACAAGGGACAAAAGATTTGGTCAAAGACCAAGGAAAAACCCCACAAGAGGGAAAACCCTTTCAAAATTATTCTTTTATTAGGTTGTCATCAATTTTTTAGTAGAGAGATACAATGTTCTGATTCATCAACAAAGATTCAAATTCAAATCTTTGACTTATCCAATAATCAACTAACCAATATCCAAGAGATGAGCTTAAAAGTCAAATCTAGTCAACAAATCAAATATGAAATTATGATCAAAACAATAGCAGTTCTAGAAACTCCAGCTAATCAATGGTCAATGGTTAAGCCTCCTCCAAACCATCTGGGTCAATAGTCAAAAGGTGCAGCCTTGAATGCTAGTCAAAGTTCAGTTGAAATAGTTGCTCCAAATCTGGTCAAAGTCAAACTTTGATCTGCGGAAACCGTAGGTGCATACCTAGAATCAACATGGGTCAAAGTGCCCAAAAGAAATTATTCAAAGGAGAAGTCAACTTGGCATCCAACAACATATCCAAATTTGGTCAAACCAAGTCAAAGTATGCCAAGTCAACGCTAGTCAAATTGCCCCGAACAAAAAGCACAACAATAAAAAAATGTCTCCTTCCCTTTGCATGTCTCAGGTTGAGCCTCCTTACTTCACACTTATGTGAACCAATCAAATGAAGGGAGAGAATATGTGATGTGTGATGATGCTACAAAGTGATGTGACATGAGTTCTATTAATATGTGGTGGAGGAGACCCAATTTGTCGTTTAGGTCAACTTGAACTTCTATGCACTTGTGTGTTTCACCTTAAAAATTATATTTTTTCCTTAACCAAATTTAATTCTTTCAAGTGTTAGTACGAGTATTTCTTGATGAGGAATTTTTTCCAGTGAAGGGAATTTGTCCCTAAGGTGCCACATTAACAGTTGTTTCCTACTAGTTGTAGCCAGAGAATTTTGTAACCACAAGTTTTAGCTTGCATTGTGAAGAAATTGAAGGAAGGATTTGAAAACTTTGTGTTTTCTCATTGTGATACTTATGTTATTTCTTTTCTTCTCATATGAAAGAATTGTTGGAAATTTGATTGTTGTCCAAGTATCATTGCAAGTGAAAGATTTTTTTTTAATTTCCTACAATATCAATTCACCCCCCCCCCCCTCTCTCGATATTGTCTTGGTTTCTAAAAATTGGTATAAGAGCATTCCATGTTCCTTCAAGATCAATTTAACAGTTGGAAGCAAGATCAAGGACCATGGAAATCTAGGAATGAGGATTTATCAATAGTGTACCTATGTTCAATGGAAAAAAATATGTGTTTTTTAAAATGAAGATGAAGACCTATATTCAATCACTTGGAGCTAATGTATGCAATTTTGTGGAAGAATAATAGCAAAAACCTCTAGTAGTGACTGCTAAAGATCAGAATATGGAGTTCACATGCAATGCTAAAGCTATGAATGCCCACCTTGCTAGCCTACTAGAATCATAACTTGTTAAGGTTATGGATTGCACAATTGCGAAGACTATTTGGGACAAGATGAATAACTGCTATGAAGGAGACAACCAGGTAAAGTAAGCTAAGCTTAAAGGTTTTATAATGAAATTTGAGTCTTTAAATATGCATGATGATGAATATCTTGCAAAGCATTTCTTGAGAGTTGATGAGGATGTGAACAATATAAGAGGCCTTGATGAGAAATTAGAAGAACATGTAGTAGTTCAAAAGGTGTAGAGATATCTCCTCAAGATATATAATATCAAGTTATCATTCATTGAGGAGATGACAAAATTGAAGAATTTCACTTTGGACCAACTAATCGACACACTTACTGCTTATGAGATGAGAATTTCTAATGGAAAGCCTACAAAAAATGAGTCAGCCTTCAAAGTTGATAAGAAGTTGTTGGGAAAACTACTAAGAGGGGGGAGTGAATCAGAGTTTTAAACTCACTTCAAATTTTCTTTTCTTATTTTGATTTCCATATGCTACTAGTATTTAGGTAACCCAAGTATGTATGCAACTATGATGAATACAAACAATGTATACCTAGTTAACTACTTTTCTTATATTTCATCATATGTTTATCTTCTAACCAATGTGCCATTACTTCATTATTCATTAATTAAACAATAATCACGAGAAATAAGAAGTAGATATATCATCAACACAAAAGAAACATATCAACACACATGAACACTAGGATTTTAGGTGGAAACCTAATGTGGGAGAAAACCAACGCTGTCATTGTCTCTATCTTATTTTATTATAAATAAAAACATCTTACAATAATCATACCAGTACGTAGGAACCCACCTACAAAACGCTGAAACCTTCTCTCGTTCTCCAGCACCCACTAGAAGGGAGCTCCAACCCCCTGATCACATTTAACAGCTCCTACCGGAAGGGAGATCCTACCCCCTGCAAAAATTCTCCAACTACTGTTGGAAGGAATATTTGAATCCCTCACTGAAAGATCCAACCCTCTACACCTTTGTGGACCCCGTTTCATAATATTTCATACTGGATCAACTTTCATCAAAACATCAAACTTGTCAGCCACATTTCATCATATTTTCAAATAGGACCCACTTCCATCATTAAGCTCAAACCAAGTAACAATTCTAAAACTAAACATTGAATCAAATCATTTAATCATTGAACCAAATCAATCATAAAATCAATCAATGAGTCTTAGTCAACCAATGCAACTATATCAAACCAATTCTTATTAGATCATATCAATGAACAACCACTCATAACTATACTAGACCATATATTCTTCATTACATAAACCAATTATTGTCACTGCAAACCCTAATCAAATACATGTCAGAATGTATACGTTACTCTTCTAAATCGTACATGCGTATGTACACACTTCCCTTGAAGAAGACTCGCATATAGATCTCAAAATACTAATACCTGAATCTAAATGACTATCACAAACTGAATCCATCATAGATTACTCAACCAAATATAGATCACCACATAGTAGCATCATCACTAATCAACATTCCATTCCATAAGAAAATCAACCCAACCAGTATTGTCAAACACAAATTATTATGAGAGAGACATCATCGGCATATAGTAGCAAACACAACAAAATTGATCAAATATCATCAACAGTCCATACTACAAAAACCTAACATGTATACATGACTTTTAGACAAGATATTAGCGTATGTACACACTTCCCATTCTCAACACCTGCGTACAGATTTTGAACTTCTGCAAAATACATATGCGACTACTTAGAAGATGATTCATTTATGAACGCGACCTTTTGGAGGAAAACCAACGTATAGAACTAAAATCATTTAATCATACTTTCGCTGCAACCATAACACATACTTCACAAAATTCATTGCCATACATTCATATCAAAGTATCATTATCATCATAGATCTATCATTGTTAGCTATAATAAAAAATATATCAAGCAAGCATATTCATTACTATTCTTTCAAATCTATCATATCTTAGCCTCTTCCATGCTCCTTGGCACACACCTATTTCAGATTATATTACACATTAATAACCCATAACTTGCACACTTAACACTTTGATCTCCATCTCTTTATATAGCTTTAGCCTTAGCCAATACCTTAGTAATGTCATTTTTATTCTTTGATGGGATCAAATAATGGTTTTCACACTCATTACGATGGGCCAATACCATGGTAAATACCCCTGGTATTCATCACACCAAGGCGTGGATTTTGTATGTGACCTCTCTTCACCATGCCTGCGTATGTACAGGCTTTTGCTTCAAAGGGCCCATGTATACTTTGTCACACTTTATATTTTTCTTCCATCTGTCTCTAAACCGATATTCCTTTGTTCTTATCTCTTGTATCCTCTGCATAACCATCATGTTGACATCTCTATCAAGTAAACTTCCATTAAGGATAACACATTAACCATAATACCAACAATCTCCCCCTTTAGACTTGATGACAACCACTTTGGTGTTTGGTCACCACCTCTTGTAAATACTTGTGAATGAATCTGTAAACACATCAAGCTTGTCTCCCAAGACATCTCTCCAAACTCAAAGATTCTCTCCCCCTTTCAGATCAAGGGAAAAGTGCTCACCAATACTGAATGTAGGCTTCTCTACTGAATGAGGATGACTGTAGGGTTGATCTGTTGAAGATGAAGACTATATACTAACCATGCTCCCCATTATCATATGTTGAATCCTCTTAAGATATACAATAAAATCACAATACTTTATGACTCAATCAAGTATGACCTTTCCTATCACCATGGACTCATGCTTACATCAATTACCCAACATAGTGGGGTTACATATTTAACTCACTATTACACAAATTCCCAAAATAATGGGATTACTTACATAAATGACTTGACCCAAATAGTCCATACTTGATTGAATTTTTACAATGATTTACGACATGGGTCTTTACATGGCCTTTACATCAAGGAACAGATATGACATTTATGACTAAAACTAGAGACCTCAATAGTGAGGTAGCAAGACCATCATAGCCATTAACAACCATCATACACCATATTGGAACCTAAAACATGAATATCTGATCATAGCAACATGAACACTACAACATGAATATCTGATCATAGCAACATGAACATTCTCATCATCAATGAGCTTATGTGAGATAAGACAATGTAGCATCAATCTTCAACATCATCAATATGTGACAAAATATGCAATGTCTCCAAGCATCACCAAGAATTGAAGTAAAATTCCAATAATGTTATGTCAACAACTCATCTTGTTGACCACATATCATCAAGGTTAGCATCCCCTTTCCATTTATAGGGAGAGCCACAATCCACGTACATCAAAGACATATAGACCTTTTGTAGCACAACAACATATATTTTCATGCATCAACAACATATGTGAGAACCAAGAATATCACATGCAACAACATCATAACAACTTTTCACATGCAGCTCAAGAAACATATATGCATCATCCAAAATTTCACCATATGAAACCTATGCATCATTGAATACATATAACAACATCATATAAGCAGTGAGTGAATCATAAACTCATCATCATCAACTAATTTCAATTAGCACCATAGCATGCACATCCTCTTAATGTAGAATTAACTTCACTAAGTGCAACTTTATCCAACATCCAAGACTTCATCAGCACTAACAACAACATGTGTCTTCAGTAGCAACAACTATACATCATCAATGATCAATATAATTATCATGAACATCATCATGCAATAGGGAATGCTTAGGAAATCATAATGCTAATAATACACATTAGAAGCATATAAAATGCTTCCCCTGAATATGTGCCAACTATTCACTATCAAATTTGATCATGTCCAACTCATTGGTCAGCAAAGCCATTGAAAGAACCAAAACAACCATGCCATATTGCAACAGCTCATGAACAAACATCATTTCTAAGTAACATTTGAGCATCATCAAAAGACCATAACTAATCAATGTCAGAACCAGAAACCAATAATAACTGATTGAAGCACATCAAAAATTCCCCCTGAGTCTATCCTACTATTTCTTCATCTCAGAGAAACATGCACAACTGTTTAGATCAAAACTCATGTATATACATGACTCTCCTTCATGAGATATGTGTATGGAATATAAAATGTTGAACTTTCATAACCGCAGCTCCCCCTAAACCTGTACTATATGTTCTTGTTCACTATTACTACATCAGATGCAATGTCAGTAATATAAGCATCACCAAATTAATATCAAAGCAAATTAGAGAACTATCACCAAGATACTCATGCATAGATTCCCTTGATATCATATACAACTAATCATGTGGACCTGATTATCATCATCTGTTCCTCATGAGGTCATGTACCTCACATTACTTCTGCAGTCATTGTGAGAATGGATTGCAATGGGAACCATCTTCTTTTACTCTTAATCTGAAGAAGAGGAACTATCCTCCTCATTTATGTATGAATTATTATTTACTAGAACATACAATTTATATGTATTTATGTATCCCCTCACTATAACCTTTCCAGTTTCTTCATCTATAACCTTGCATTTAGTTGATGTAAACACAATTATACTTCCTTTGTCAACGATTTGACCTACACTTAGAATATTCTTCTTTAGCCCTTGAACTAATAATGCATCAACTTCTTTTTCATATTTCTCTAGTTTGATTCTACCTTTTCCCATAACTTTTGCTAGAGCATTATTTCCAAGAATCACATTACCATGTTTGTTTTTCTTGAGAAACTCAAACTTGTCCTTATCTCTAGTCATTTGATGATAGCATCCGTTATCTATGTATCATTCTTCTTCATCTTCGAATGAGTAAAGAGCAAGGCCACACCTTATCTATTCTTCTTCTTTCTGCATATTATGAGAAGTGTCTGTGGATCCATCTTTCTCAGATATTTTGGTAACAACAATCTTATCTTATTTCTTTCCATGTTGTCTATGGAGGTTCAATCGCTTGTTCCTGAATTATTTTGCTACATGCCCAAACTTGTTACAAGCATAAAATCTTATATGACTAGAGAATGGAGTTTATAAATCATTATATGTCCGTTTAATATTCCTTCTATTGCAATCAATAGGTTCGTGACCAAATATGTTGCAAGGAAAACAATATCTCTTAAAGAAACCTGAGTACCTGAGAGTTGATGATCTTCCCGTGAAGTGGCTATTTTCTTGAGATCGAAACAATCTGATTTTGCAATTGGCTTCAACACGACCATAATTATGACATATAAAACATTCAACATTATTGATTATAGGAGAGAATAGATTAATGTTTCTATTATTGGGAGAAAATGATTTCTTTTGAAAATTCATCTTCCTTGGATGTTGATCTGGTTGACTTGTTATCTCTTTGACAATAATTTCATATAGTTATATTTCAATATCCTTGTACAAGCATGTGAACTAGATTCTCCTTTTACAATTTCATGAAAACCAAGACCATATTTAATAGAAGGAGACCTTTGATTACTAGGAATGTTATCCAAAATACTAGTACTATCTTGAAATCTCAAGTGTTTATCCTTTTATTCTTATTTACCTTTTAGAATGTTTACCTCAACCTCCATTCTTTGGTATTGTTCTTCCTTTACCTGAAACTTCTTCCTCATTCATTCTTCAACCTTTCTTCCAATTGCTCCTTTAATTAGATGATCTCTTTTTTCATCCTATTCCCTCGTTCTTCAAATACTTGAAGTATGTCTTCATTTTGCTTGTTTGAATTTTCAAGGCCATCTTTTAGCGAAAGGATCTCAGCTTCAAGTCCTTCGCATTATTTTTTAGATTCTACTACATCATGATCCATGTTATCATATGCCTGCAACTTATTCTTAATATTAATAATCATTTTCAAAGAAAAATCAAGTTTTCTTTTAAGATTGAGAACTTCCTCTAACCTATTTTCTTCTAAATCAGTAACTCCATCTGACATAACATACTTATGTTTTTATAAATCATTATTTTCTTTAGATATAAGATTACATGTTGGTTCTCCTGATGAAAAATCTTCCTTTGTTTTTCCTTCATGAATTTCTTGAAGATTATCCCATACTTCCTTTGCAGTTTCATAGTGATTAATATTTCATAATGTTGAATCACGTATGCTACCAAATTTTTCATTTAATGCTACATTGTTATTTTATAATTATTCTCCCAATGGAGGAGTTTTATTGAAACCATTACATATTATATCCAAACATCAGATCCTAGGTTCATCAACTAGACTTCATTTCTTCTTTCCATTATTGATATTTATCATTACTTAGCATGAACATACCTTTATTGTCCATTGTTTCTAACTTGCCTTGTTATTCTACTTCTAGGGCCATCATTTTTTGATCTGTTTTATCTTTAGAATGCTTACTTTCACTTTTACCCATGAGAGCAATTTCAGTTGATTCACTGTCATCTTCACTATCATCATTATTACATAGACAATGAAATGGACCACAATTAGAAGAAAATCTCATACATGATAATTCTTTGTTACTGCCTTCTTCATTCTTGATCAATAGAAAGTGCGATGCTCCCAAAGCTTAATATTGGATGACATCTATAACAATCACTTCATCTAATATATTACCACAGTTTTCTAACTCCTTCCTTTGAGTTATCTTCTTCTTTCCCATCATCTCTAATCCACTCCAAGTGGTTAAGCTTCAACTGGAGTGACCTTCTCTGATACCAATTGTTGGGAAAAATACTAAGAGGGGAGGATGAATCAATATTTTAAACTCACTTCAAATTTTCTTTTCTTATTATTATTTCCATATGCTACTATTATTTAGGTAACCTACGTCTGTATGTGACTATGATGAATACAAACATCATGTACCCAGTTAACTACTTTTCTTATATTTAATCATTTGTTTATCTTCTAAGCAGTGTGGCATTACTTCAGTATTCATTAATTAAACAATAATCATGAGAAGTAAGAAGAAAATTGATCATCAACACAAGAAACATATCAACAGACATGAACACCAAGATTTTAGGTGAAAACCCAATGTGGGAGAAAACCATTGTTGTCATCATCTTTGTCTTCTTTTATTATAAAGAAAAACATCTTACAATCTTGTATTGGCACAAACTCATACGATTACGCAGGAAGCCACCTGAAAAAGGCTACAACCTTCTCTCGTTCTCCAACACCCACTTGAAGGGAGCTCCAACTCCCTGATCTCGTTTACCAGATCCTACCGGAAGAGAGCTTCTACCCCTTGTACAAACTCTCTAGCTACCACTCGAAGGAAGATTCGACTCCCTCATTGAAGGATCCAACCCTCAACACTTTGTGGACCATGTTTCATAATATTTCATATTGGATCCACTTTCATTAAAACATCAAACTTGTAGGCCACATTTCATCATATTTTCAAACTGGACCTACTTCCATCTTTAAGCTTAAACCAAGTAAAAATTCCAAAACCAAATACTGAATCAACTCATTCAATCATTCAACCAACTCAACCATCAAATCAATCACTGAATCTTAGTCAATCAGTGAAACTAGATCAAACCAATTCTTATCAAATCATATCAATGCACAACCACTCATAAGTATACCAGGTCCCATATAATATCCATTAAAAAAACCAAATATTTTCATTTCAAACCATGATCAAACATATGTCATAATGTATATGCTACTTTTTGAATAATACCCGTGTATGTAAATGCTTCCCTTGAAAACGACTTGCATACATATCTTAAAATATTGATACTTGAATTTGAATCAATGTCACACTGAGCTAATCACTGAATCACATACTGAATCCATCACATATTACTAAACCAAATAAAGATCACCACAGAATAGAATCATCACTAATCAACATTACATTAGGTAACCAAATCAACCCAACAAGTACTATAAAACATAGATTATTAAGAGAAACATCATCGATAGACAACATAAAACACAACATAACTAATCAAATATCATCAACATACCATACTGCAAAACCCTAGCATGTATACATGAATTTTACACAGGATATTAGTGTATGTATGCACTTCCCATTCTCAACACTTTCTTACAAATTCTCAACTTTTGCAGAATATATACATGACTACTTTGAATATGATCCACGTATGAATGCGATGTTTCTGAGGAAAAGAAGTGTATGGAATTGAAATCACCAAATCATACTTTCATTGCAACCACAACACATACTTTGCAAACTTCATTGTCACACATTCATATTAGAGTATCATTACCATCACAGATATATCATTATTAGTTGTAATCACAAACAAATCAAGCAAGCATATTCATTACTATTCTTCAGATGTATTAGATCATAGCCTCTGCCATGCTCCTTGGTGCACACCTATTTCAGATCAGATAACACATGAATAACCCATAACTTTCACACTTAACACTTTGATATAAATATCCTTATATATCTTTAGTCATAACCAATACCCGAGGCCAATCCCTTAGTAATGTCATTGGTATTCTTTGATGGGATCAAATAACCGTTTTCGCACTCATTACTATGGGCGAATACCATGGTAAAGACCCCTGATATTCATAATACCATGGTGCAGATTCTGTACATGACTTATCTTCACCATACCTACATATGTACATGTTTTTTCTTCACAGTACTAGCGTATACTTTCTCACACTTCATATTTTCCATCCATCTGTCTCTGAACTAATATTCCTTTGTTCTTATCACCTCTAGATTATGCATAAACATCATGTTGGAATCTCTATCAAGTAGATTTCCATCAAGGACAACACATTAGCCATAATTCCAATAGAATCCCAAGGAAGATCACGATGATTCATGGTGTGAATTGAATGAAGAAGAAGCCAAGTTCATGAGGAAGCTCAAGAGAGGCTTAGGAAAATATAAAGGTAAGTTACCTTTATAGTGATTTAATTATGGTAAAGTTGGTCACCATGCTTCCAAGTGTCTTGAAAAGAAGAAAATGGAATATGACCCTAGAGAGAAGTTCAATAAAGTGCAAAAGGAAAGGAAGAAGGGTAAAAAGAAGAGCTTCGACACCTAAGATGTCAATTCATCTGAAAGTGAAGGCAGTCAATCCTCTGACGAGAATAGATATGATTAAAGTCGAAAATAATTCATGCTTATGACTATAAACAATCTAGAAGTTGAAACCATTAATTTGGATGGAGAAGAGGTTGAGATAGATTTAGAAGGAGAGTCAGTCAATGCACTTGAAGAAATTGAAAGGCTAAAAAATAAAATAAAACCCAGAAAGAGTTAGTTATCAAGGACAAAGTTGAAGTTGTTGAACCTCTGCTACTACAAATTGAAGAAGGTAAGAAGATACAAGAGATTTTAAACCAACAACTTAGTGGGAATAATAAAGCATGTGAGAGGTTTGAAAGAGAAGTTGTTTTCCTAAGGAAAGAGTTGGAAAATTCAAAGACCCAATTGAGCTTTAATCATAATTTCGGAAAGGGGAAAAAAGTTTAAATGAGCTTCTCAAAGAATAGAGAGTCACCATTAATCAAACTGGTCTTGGATTTGAGGTTGAAGCTAGCTTAGAAATAGAGACAAAGGGAAAGAATTTGATTACCTTCATGCAAGTAGCAAAAAATGGTGACAATAGAGTAGAAAAACAAGGTCAATGCAATAGTAAATAGACAAAAGCAACACAAATCCCAATATCCAACAAGAGTCAAACTAGTAGCAACACAATAAGAAGAGGAATTTTTCCCAGCAAAAGACAATTAATGTTGAAGGATAAAATTGAAATACACAGAGAAAAACCCAACCAATGTTCAAAAATAAATTTTCCCCAAGGTATGAAAACATATTTCCAGGTTATTGCTTTACCTGCAATAACTATGGACACAACGTAGCAAACAATAGGGTGAACTTATCATATAGGCAACTCAGATCAAGAAGAAGAAATTATCAGCAAAGTTATCATCTAATCAGATAGAGATTGAGGAGACCTAGGTACAATAATCCATACACTCCTTTGAATAATCTAATTCAATGTTATAATTGTCAAATTTTTGGGCATAGAACAGTGTTGGCAGGCCAACCACCTCCCATCTCGTTCATTTCTTAATGACACGGGCCCCTCTCTTGTTTTTTTTTCCTCTATCCTTTTTATTTTGATTTGGCTTGATTGTATATACATATTGTATATTCTCACCTTTAGTTACAATGTTTGTGAGGTTTGTTCTTTATATCCCTTTTCTTTGGTAACTTTTTCACTTACCTGTGTTTCTTTTCATGGAGTTACAAAGACCCTTGACATTGTCATAGCAATGGAAATAGTTATCGAAGAGCCACCATTATCATTTTGCATTTGAATATTTGCAAAAAAAGGAAAAGATAAGGTTGTTTCCTTAACTTCAAGGCTTATCTAATTCTTATAATACTCAAATATTATGCTTAATTTGAATGCATGAAATATCCAATTTCTCCCTATGTTTGGCATCATTGGTAAATCGTGGTTATTGGTTGCTATTCTAATGTTTGGATTCTACCTATCGATTGATGTCTTTCGACCTATATTTGATCATTGAAACCTAGCTCATGACCTTAGATTTGGGATAAAACATGTTGAAAGTTCTTGATCCTTGATTTATTTATTCACAGGCACAGTGGGATTATACATATCATTGTGACTACCTATTGAAAGGACATTCTTGATTTTCCCTAATTCGATCTTTCTTGACTCTATTATTCTCTTCTTTGTTCTTCCCTGTCAAGAGTGTTTCTTAGGATTTCAAGGGTTTCATTTGCCCCTTTGTATCTTTGTTTATTTTTACCTTCGTTTCTCCTATCTATAAAATATTTAATGAGTTACCCAAACAGAATTTGTTGGCACATATTTGCTTGAGGCTTATGATGAGGGTGTGAAATGCTTTCGAACCATTGGGTGGTTTTAGTTCCTACAGTTATTTCAGGGCTTCAACCAAAGTGTAGCTAAGTCCTTCGCTATGTCATTTGATGGTCAAAAAGCTAAAGTGGGAGCTGTGGATATGATAGTCGATGTTAATTTCATAGCTAAAGCCACCCATCTCCTTATTGACAATAAAATTTGGTCTAAGCACCGAAGGGTTTCTAATGTCCCTTGGAGAAAGCTATTGGAAAATAAAGGGTATGTGTATAACATTAAAGGTATGAAAGTTTCCTATATGAAACCCTAATGACAAAATATGTTGTTATTTTTTCGAAGATATGTTACTTGTGAAGACCATTTTAGTCTAGTTTTTCTCTACCACATACTACTGTTAATGGTCTTCTTAGGGTTTAAGTTGAATTTCCACATTTCTTGTATAAGATCTTGGTGAAGATGTCTTCGATTTACCAAAAGAGACAGAAAAATTATAAATGGTATCTTATCCATCATAGTTTTATTTCCATTTTGGTCAAGCACCAATTGGGTAAATTGGGGCAAGATTGGGAAACATTTCTCAAACGGAATTGTTTTTTAAAAACCCTTCCTCCTAGGAAAATTGATCCTGAGTGCCCTGTGAAAATAATTCATTTTCTCTTGTGCACGATGTTGTACATCCAAATGACTCATAGTCTTGTTAAGATGTTAACCCTTCTCTTTCAAAAGAAGACAAAAATTTAAAACCTGAAACTATACATTTTCATCAAAACAAGTATACTCATGAAACCTCTCTTGCACATAAAAATGAAAACAAGCATAATAAAAAGGGTTTCAAATGAAAAATATCAGGCTAAGTCATCTCCCTTGGAACCTACAAGAGAACAAGTTTACATTCAGTACAGCCAAGAGTAATGCACATATTAAGGATAAAATAATAATTAATAAAAGGTAGTATCAATGAAATAAACATGAACTCTCTTATGATGATATTTATGTTAATCTTGATGGTTCTCATCCTAAAAAGGATAGGTTAGAAGTTGAAAACAATCGTGACTCCCCTGATAGTGTCAACACCACACTGAAATGGATAGTAAATCTAACAAAGTTTCCTCAGAAAATATAGGAAATCTTTTTTTGCACCAAAAACTTATTTTTACAATGTTTCGTATGAATTCCCAAATTGAACAACTTTCTAGAGAAAAGGAGAAAATCAAGGCTACCTATAGGCTAAATGAAACGATTAGGGAATAGAATTATGCTAGTTCAGTAAAAAATTCACAAGTATCTAATGTCAAAATTGTAATAAAATCGCCAAAGGTTAAGCTCATAATTTCTCCAAAAACTCAAGATGCTAAATAAATATTTTTGGTAATATCTTTCAATTAATTGAGGTACGATTTTGTTTGATGTCTCTTTTTCTAAATTTGAAAGGGCGTTACATAATCAAAGATTCTATAATGACCCTCTTTTCTGATTAAGTCTTCTTGTAACTCTTTTATATATAATTTCTTATAGGTGATTGTGACGGCTAAACATGTTATCTTCGTGAACTTGGGACAGACATACCATGTTTCCTTCAATCCGTGAATATATTAGCAAGGATATTTTGTGAGTTATTTGGCTAATATTTTGTTATCTATTGGCTAGCCATAGGACCTCAAGATGATACTTGTTAGTTTTTTTGTAAAAAGGAGGGATACTTGTTATTTTGTTGGACATATCCTTATATAAACTCCTCATTTTGAAGAGAGGAGGGATCTGGAGAGGTAAGAGAGGGATACAGTTTTTGAACATAGCGATGATGTTAACTATGACTATGGAATTGATTTTCAATACAAGTATTTGGTGTGGTTTGATTCCATCTACTTCTTGTTTTACTCTTCTTCCATGGTCATGATTTTTATTTCATTATATCTTTTGGTTAGAGAAATCTTATGTTGTTTGCTTAATGATTTGATTCTCAAGTAAAAAATTGTCTTAATTTCATTACTCTATTGATGATGTACACTTATTCATATTTGTGGTTCCACTTTAAACAGATCAATTATTCTTCTTTGGTAATTTGTATTCTAAAAGGGTAATAGTTTGATTACTGGTCTTAAATTACTTGGATTATGATCAAGTTGATTTAATATCAATTCTTTATATGAATATATTGTAGTGTTATTTCAGTGAATGATAACTTTATTTTAACTTAATACTTAGTCAAATTTTGATTGGTTTGATTCATCAATCATTGATCAAAGTATGCAAACTATTTTATATGCTATCTTTGGTTTATGTTCCTATTCTATCTAAAAAAAGGGAAAGAGTCTTGGCCAAGCGTAGATTAGAAAATAGGAAAGATAGTTTTATTTGTTTCTTTTCTTATCTTGAGGTAAATTTGTAAAGGAAAACAAAGTTATACTATGTTTAACCTATAGGATGAGTTTATAGACATATTACTATTTCTCGTTCTGCCTTTAATTTCATTAAGAAAAGACATTATTATTATTATTATTATTATTATTATTATTATGTTTATTTATTTTTTTTCTTTATTCTATTAGGAGTAATACTTCATTCTGTTTCAAGGAGAATTATTTATCTTGTTCAAAATCATTCTCTCTCTGAAGCTCATTTCATTTTTATTCTAGCTCAACTCATTTATTAGATTATAACATTGTAAATTGTTGTAAAATATTCTAACTTTGTAACAATAACTAGTGTATCATTAATTTTATTTCTAATTTATAATAGAATACATAAATTATAATTTTTTATATACATTATGAGTACATATTGTTAGAGTCGGTCTGGTCAGCCCTCCGTCAGAGATCAAAACTCTTTGTGCATTTCAATTTTAGGTGTCCCGCTCCATTCCCTAAGGTGCATTTCGCTAGGGACATGCCATGATCTGATGGAGAAAGTCATGCTAGTCATTTTCCCTCATGTCTGGCCCCTACTGGTTTAGGTCTTGGTCCATAATCACTGATATTCATGATAGTCAAGGTTTGGTCATATTACAGGACAAAGTCATTTTTTATGATTGTGTCTAGGAAACCATCAAATTGGTCTTTGAAAAACATGTCCAGAACAAGCCATGCAGGCTAGGGGGAGACCTTATACAGCTATGGTCCAGAAAGCTTCATCATCACCTGAAGAGATATCGACTCTTCATCAAAACTCTGTTTTGAAGAAAAGTTAAACAAGGTCATTTATGACAAAATTTTCCAAAGATGCACAAGTTGACTTTTCAGATGCAGTCATGGTTTCTATAGCCAAATGCCCAGTCACACAGTCCCTGCAAAGAAATGTCGAAAATCCCATCATGAGAGCCAAAATTTCAGAGAAAAATGAAAATCAGGGTGTTTTAAAAGTCAATGAAAAAAGTGCAAAACACAAACATTTGAAAGTGGGTTTTCAAGGAAGAAAAAATCAAGCCCATCTCCTCCAAGGCTATAAATACATGTTTTGCCCAAATCAAAGCCATTGTGCTATTGCAAGACTTGGAGAAAGCATTTCAAAGGTGAGAAAGCGAAATTGTGAGTGTTTGAGGGAGTGGGAGTTGGATTTCAAGGGCGCGACGCATACACCAAGGAGCACGGCGCACACAGAGGGTGCGGCGCACATGCAGCCAGCCCGCAGTGGGAAATTTACAAGGGCACGACACACACCCAGCGCGCAGCACACTGGGCTTGGTGCACGACACAATAGCCAGGGGCATAAAAAATTGCCAAACCGCTTCAAGTCTTGGTGAAGGCTAGCAAAACAAGAGGTAGGCCCAGTGGACACCTCTTCTCCGGAAATTTTGTCATTGATATGGTGTTTATGAGATGTTTAAATGTCACCCAAAAGCATAAGGTCAAACATAAAAAAAAAATCACCAAGAAAACGATGGTTGGGGTTGCAAAAATGTGATGATAGCACCAAGGTTTCACTCCACCCCCCTTGTCCCCTCACCCATCATCTTTCTCATCTCCCCTTGACCATTTTTCCTAAGAACCCCACCCTGAAACCACTACATAACCCTTTCCCTATCCCTGCAAACAATTCATGGTGAAATTCTGAGCGTGCGACACACACACAAGGAGGTGCGGCGCACTCATTGTGCGCGACGCACAGGGAGCCGGTTCACAGTGTAAAGACGCCACTGGCGTGACGCACTCAGAGCATGCGGCGTACTGGGAAGTGCACGCGGCGCACAGAGATATAAGCCTAGAAAACCACCAATTTTCCTAAGATTTTGTGAATTCCTATCAAACTTGAGAGGTAGACCAACTACCTTCACTCTTGGCATTAAACTTAAGAAGAATACCATGATTTTGATGAGTATAAATCTAATGCCAAATTTTTTTTTTGTAAACAAGAGAAGACACAAAGAAATCAAGCTCCTAGGGTTTTTGCTACAGTAACAGTGTTGTCAAAGTGTTCTCCTACCCTACCCCTATCACCAATTTCCTTGCATCATTTTCCCCTTATCATCACCCTAACACCACGGTAATCATATTCCTTTTTCCCCCTCCTCCTATGACTCAAAAAACCCAAACCCTACCAAAATAAATTCAAACCCTACCCCCATCAATACCATACCCAACAAATGCTCCCAAATCCCTGATAAATTTCTCCTTTTAAACCCCTATTCCACTTTTCATCATTCCCCTCCTAACACTCCCTGTTTTATTGTCCCCTTGGTGACAGATTTTCAGAGCATCTATCAATTTCATTAGATTCAGAGGGAAGCATAAAACTCAGGGTACAAGCAGCAGTAATGGCATCAGAAAATTCATCAAAGTATGAGGAGGGGACCCACAGTGACACATCTTCAGGAGAGAGGGCCCATAGGAGATAGCACCGGAGTGGTAGGCATCTTAGAGATGAGACAAACACCCTCACTGAGCTGCAGGCATGCCCGCTTGCCATGTCTTGTTTCCAGAACTTGGCAAGTTATGAATTTTGTCAAAGGGTGGCAAATGTCAGAGTCCATCATGAGTTGGCCCGCCTTTTTTCACTTCATCTACAGGGAGGTCAATCCATCCTGGCTGGGGTCACTTTCACCTTGACACTAGAAACCATATCAGTGGCAACAGGAATACCGAACATTGGAGAGCAGTGGCATGAGAAAAAGAAGGTGGAGAGGCATCATTATGAGTGTTACATCAAGAATAGCTGCTTGAGCTAGCTCACCGGAGTTTTTCCATTCAAATTTTTGAGAGATGAGTGTGCCCCACTCATGAGATTGATCATGAAGTATTTGAGTTGCGAGGGGAGGTTTTCACGCCTTTATGCATATCACATCAGGTTGCTCATGCACTTCACTCAGGTGCGGATGATGAGCCTCCCATTTTTCATTTACAACAACATTGAGAAGATGAAAAACTTCATGCAATGCAAGACCCCTCGACAGCAACTAAACAGTGTCTATCATTTTGCTCTCATCCAGATTTTGGTGGACCATTAGTTAGGATTGCAAGGCATTGCTTGGGAGGACTTCATCTCTCATGATTTCTTCAGTGCTCCACCATTGGTATAAGAGGCAGAGCATGAGGTGGGGGGTCCTTCACATCAGTTTGAGCACCATGAGACTGCCATCGTGCCAGTATACATCACATACCAGAAGGCCAGTAGACCGTTGTTCGCAGCAGAAAAGCGAGTGTTATCTCCACCCAGGGTGGAAGGGGCCTCGCTTCCGACATGAGCACCACAGGAGCAGGGTAAGGGCAAGGAGCCAGTGCAGGAGGAGGGGCCATTAGGTGCACAAGAGACCGGTGTCATCCTCATTCTGGATGAAGAGACAGAGGAAGAGAATGCCAAACTTAGGATGATCATTCGGGAGCAGGAAATAGAAATCAAATATTTGATACTCAATTTCAAGAGGGCCAGATGGGTCATCAAGTATCTGGAGCAGAGCAACAAACAACTTGAGGACCAACAGACGATCATGGAGCTGCAAAGCATTCGTGAAAATCGACGAGCTATCCAGCAAAGAGGGATCAAGCTCACTACCTTGGAGCAAGAGATCAAAAACGACCGTGAGTCTTGGTTGGATCGGGTCAATCTACACTTGGAGCAGCGGTTGGATAAATCTAACAGGGAGAAAGACATGCTGAGGTGCATGACTCATCACTACCAGGCCCGAAACATGAGTTGCAAAGCAAGAATCAGGAGCCTAAAGGCAAAATTGAGCAAAGCGACAAAAGAGGCAAAGGAGGCAAAGGAGACAAAGGAGCAAGATCGGCTTCGAATCTTAGCTAAGGCTTCCTTGGCACACCATAGCACTTCATAAGGAACCTCCAGCCCAAATTTCAAAAAATTTGGGCAAATTTTGGTCACAGGCAAATTTTTGGACACAAAACAGAAAATTCCTCCCTGATTCTAGGGCTCTAATTGAGGAACGGCTTGCATATTTGGATTCAGCATCGAAAAATACGACTACTAGTGTTCGGGAAAGAAATTGTGACAAGATATGGGCCTCCTAAAGGTAAAAAAACATCCAAAAATGACCTCTCTGCCACTTTTTTGACACACAGAAAGCAATCCTGGGAGAATGAAGATTTGGAGGGGAAAATGAGCATCAAATTTAGAAATTCTAGTGGGGTTAGAAAGTAGATAGGACAGGCTTTCCAACAAGCCCACTTAGGCACATTTTGGACACCTGCAAGTGCCCCAACACGGGCTCTAAAGTGGCGCAATGCACAAAGAATTTGGCGCGACGCACAGAGGAAAAAACTGCCAATTTGCTCCCATTTCGCGAAATTTCGGGTCGCAACTTCTCCAAGTGGGCCCGGTCATCTACACTTCAGTTGTTTTGGCACCAAAGGTGGCATTTAAATGGTTTTCTCTCCAGATGGGCATCTATCCAAGTGGCAAAGGAATGCAAAGGGTCACCCCAGCCAAATGTCATGCTTGAGAGCGTTGCACCTGTAGCTGATGGTTGGCTCTCCATCTCCATTTCGAAATGATTTGAGTAACTTCCCAACCCTTGGGCATTCTATCTCTTCCTCACACATTCTATATGCAATTTATTTGCAAAGGGTTGGTTGGCTTGTAACTTCTGGGAGACTGTGGGAAAGAAACTTTGTTTCTGCACTGTATATTTTTACAAAGAATTAATGAAAGGCAGCGGCTCTGTTTCATGAGATTCATGTGGTTGTGAGTGTAGCAAGTGTGTCTCTTATTGTTATGTTTCATAGTTCATTTCGTATTCATTTCTGGTGAAATTTTTCGAGTGAGATTAGGTAGAATTCAATTTTGTTGCTCTACCTGTGGGAAAATTTCATGTACAATGTTTATTCTTCTGTTGAAAAGGATTCATGTTGTCCATACCCTTTTCACCTTCTTAATTAAACTCTCCATTTCTTGTTATGTTTCATATTTCATTTCATATTCATTTCTGGTGATATTTTTCGAGTGAGATTAGGTAGAATTCAATTTTATTTCTCTACCTGTGGGAAAATTTCATGTACAATGTTCATTCTTCTGTTGAAAAGGATTCATGTTGTCCATGCCCTTTTCACCTTCTTAATCAATCTCTCCATTCCACCATATCTTAAAACTAAAATTGCTATTCTTTCCGCCTACCTTGCCTCACGAAATAATCTATGCCTTTATGTTAATTTCTCTATTCATTGAGGTCCAGTGGTCCCATAACATCCCAGAAACACAGTCATTCATAAAAATCACTCCTTCTTTTCATTTTCACTTATTAGCCTAAGATAAGTAGTTCGTTTGAAAGTCATCTCAGTCCTTTTCGTTTATCTATTCACTGAGTGTGACTTAGAGAGATCCATCTCCTGTTCTGGTAGGGCTAGCTACCAGACTGAGCATGGTTTGTGGTTACCCTGAATTTTGCCTTCTTTCAGCCTGAGGCGGATTTAGGTGCTAACATAGTGGCGACTCCACTGGGGACAAATCAAATCCCCTTGGTTTTTAATAATTCTAAGCTTCTGGATGATAAGTTTAGGATTTGATAGGCTGATGTAAAATAGGTTGTGTCCTTTGATTTTTTTTCTCATTAGCACGCTGGCTTCTCGAAGATACACCAGAGAAAATCCAGATCCCGACCCTCCACTCATCTACAAAAATCCCAATTTGATTTCTAGAAATAATCGTCAAGAAAGCTCTATATTGCCCGTCCTCAAATCTCATTCATGACCGAACATTTTTGAGTATATTGAAGAGCTAGAGTTTGACGAGCAGTTTGAAATATCGTTGTTTGAAACCAAGTCAAAAAGAGCGATTGACTCTACTGTCCATAATCCACAATTTCTTGTAGACTTGGAGACAGAGAGGGATAATCGGTCTATTGATAACTACATAATAGCTCAGCTTCAAACTCCCATTGTTAGCCCCGTACAAACTGTGCACACTCCTCCAACGCCTCCGAGGACAAATCCACCGAGAGTAATGGCCACACGTTTCGCACCGCTTGCTTTGCCTCAAATTCTAGATGATATGCCCGCTGATTACCAAAGCAAAATCCCATTCTTTGATGGCACTCCTAATGGCATTACTGCGCAGCAACACGTGGAGAGAATGACAAACTTTTGTGAACTTCATGAGATAGATGCGGAAAATGTGGCGATGAGACTCCTTGTACAAACATTTATGGGTGAAGTAAGGAAATGGTTTAGAGGTTTACCGGCTGCATGTATCGCCACCCTGGCAGACCTATAAAGACAATTCTTGAACTGGTGGGAAGTGAAAAAGAACCCTCTTCAAATTCTATCCGAATATGAGCAAATCAAGAGAAACGCTGGTGAGTCAGTCCAAGATTATTGCATGAGAGTCAATACAGTGTATAATGAAATTCTAGATGATCTAAGGCCACCCGTGGGACTAGCCATGTTGAAATTCTCGGATGGTTTTGATGCTGATATGGCTTATCAATTGAGAGAAAGAGAACCGGCTACAATGGAAGACATGCAGAAGATAGCAGTCAGCATTGAAGCAAATTTGTTGACCAAGAGGGCTAGAGCGAAAGAAGAAAAGAAGGTCACTGCCAAGGAAGAATCTTCCTCAATAGATCAGCTACTTAGGAAGGTAGAATAGATGCTTGAGAGAGTGATGCTTGACAAACCAGAGCCACAAGGTAGAAATCCTAACTTCCGTGGCCAACAACAACCACAGTATAGGATAAGATAGAGAGATCAACGAGCTCAAGAGCCAATTGCACAACAAGCAGTACAAACACCTTTGCAGCAAAATTTTGTGCACGAGCTGGAATCAGATGAAGACGGGAATGTAATGGGCAAAGAGAATCATCTCTTTACTCCTGACGATTTGCCTACTTATCTCACTGAAGAGGACGAGTATACAGAGAATTCAGCCGCACACAAGGATGGAAATTTAATTCTGGCAAGAGACACTGTCTTGGAGGAACAATCAGATGAATATCAAAGAGGCTACATGAATGCTCTATCCACCCGACAGTTGCAATCTTCACTTAGAAATAGGGATGTGCCAGTAAGGCCCATTCAGAAAAAGAAAGATGTTGAAGCACCAAAAAATGATTCAGCTGGTATGCAAAGGAAAGGAAAGGAGGTGGTTGAAGCAGAAAGTAGCAAATCAGCATCAGCAGAACCAGCACATCAGCAAGTTACATCGAAAGAAAAGGAGAGGAAAGAAATCTCGGTCAAAGAGGTGGAGAGGATTCCCACGTTCAATTTAGAGAATGAAATTTCCAAACTAAAAATATCCATCCCTTTTACTGAAATATTGAAGAACAGCAATTATAAAGGACAAGTATCTAAAATGTTAAATTTGGATCCAATGTTAGACATGGTGAATGTCGAAGATGATCAGCCTGAAATGATTTTTGGGCCAGCATCAAATGGCGAGTCTCATGACAGCGAGGTGCCACCTTTCTACATAACGCCATGTTCGATTCCGGAGCCTCTCACGATCTTATGCCCAAGGAAATCATGGACAAGCTCGGTCTAGACATCACCCGGCAATATCATGATCTCTATTCGTTCGATTCCAGCAAATTAAGATGTATAGGTCTCATCAAAGACTTGGTGGTGAGTTTGGATCAGCTCCCCATGAAGAATGTATTGATGGATGTTGTAGTGCCAGACATTCCTCCAAGGTTTGGCATGCTTCTTTCTAGGCCTTGGGTAGCAAAACTAAAAGGGACACTACAGCTAGACTTCTCCTATGCAACAATCCCGGTGTTTGGACAAATGAGGAAGTTGTATCGGGAACAAAAAATGAAATATATGATCACAAGAAAGGAGAAGCCTGTAAATCATCCTATTAATTATGTACATACAAATTTAGAATCTTTTGTTTTGTTTTCTGATAGTTTAAATGAGATAGATAGTCAGATAGTAGAAGCAGATGACATACCGGAAATAATGGAAAGTTTCAGCGAAATTTTGAAAAAGGAAAGACAAGAAAAGCAGGAAAATGTTGGGCAATCAGCTGAAAGTACTGGATAGCAAGCAGACAAGGCACGACAAACCAATTTCCAGCACTTACAAGAGGAGGAAGAAGGCTTTTGGACCATGGATTTCAATGGAGTAGTAGGGAATGATGGCGTTGGAATTCGAATTTGGGTACGTAGTCCTTTCTCCGCCCCAAACAAAGTGCCTAGCAGCATGAGAGTTTGCTCTTACAAGTTGGCCTTTGAATGTTCAAATAATGAAGTTGAGTATGAAGCTTTGATTGCTGGCCTGAAGATTCTTAGAAAGCTGAATGCAAAAAGGATTTCGGTATATGGCGACTCCAAGTTGGTAATAAAACAGGTCAGAGGTGAGTATCAAGCAAAACATCATAGGATGAGGGCCTATCGTAATGCAGTTTTAGACATATTGAAGTTATTTTCATAATACACCTTGACATGTGTGCCTCGTATACAAAATGGTATTGTTGATGCTCTTGCCAAGGCAGCGAGTAGCTTGAAGATCCCCATGAACTCCAGAAATAAATTTGAAATCCATGTGAAGCACCGTCCAACCATTCCAGGCAATCAGCGACATTGGCAAGTGTTCCAACATGATGAGGAGATTAAATATTTTTTGCTCAACAAAGGCAAGTTCAAAGAAACCTAAATCGATGTGGAAAATGATGAGGACAAAAGGAATGGTACAGATGAAGTGCAGATCAATCAAATGGATGTATTGCAGCTGAAGAATAACATCATTCCTAAAGGCTTGATACCTCTAGAAGAACTTTTTGATCAGGATGATGTAGCCCGCAAGACAATATTGTAGCCAACGGAGAAGGGTGTAGAAGAGTTCAACATCGGTACAACTGCCAATCCAAAGTTGGTAAAATTGTCCAAAGCACTACCGCCAAAGATCAAAGACAAATATATCAGTTTGATGGCTTCATTTGCAGATGTATTTGCTTGGTGTTATTCTGATTTAAAGACCTATGATACAAATATCATTCAGCACACAATACCTATCAAGCCCAACCAAAAACCATTTAGACAAAAGCTGAGGAGGATAAATCCAAAGTTGTTGCCATCCATCGAAAAAGAGGTAAATAGTTGTACAAATCAGGTATCATTGTGCCCATCAAATTTTCAGATTGGATATCTAACTTAGTGCCTGTACATAACAAGACCAGTGAGATCCGCCTATGCATTGATTTCAGAAATCTAAATAAAGTCTCACTGAAGGACAACTATCCGCTGCCCAAGATGGACCATATACTTCAGCGAGTAGTGGGGGCATCTCGTATGTCGCTGCTTGATGGTTATTCTGGATATAACCAAATTTCCGTCCATGAGGATGATAGAGACAAGACAACATTCACCACTCCATGGGGAACCTTTCACTATGCCAAAATGCCATTCGGTTTAAAGAATGAAGGTGCCACATTTCAGCGGGCAATGGAATTGGCGTTTGCGAATGAGAAGGAGGTGTTTTTGGTGGTGTACTTAGATGACTTGATGGTGTTTTCAAAGTCTGATGAAGAACACATGCATCACCTAAAAATTGTCTTTCAAAAATGCAGGAAATATGGTCTATCACTGAATCCTAAGAAGAGCTTGTTCACCATGGAGGAAGGCAAATTACTTGGGCACATCATTTCAAAAGATGGAATTCGTATAGACCCAGCACGTGTGCAAGCAATTCAGCAAATCAATCTTCCCAGGAACTAAAAGAAAATACAATCATTCAATGGTAAGATGAATTTTCTGCGTCGTTTTGTGTCTAATCTTGTAGAATACTTGAAAGAAATGACCAACATGCTTAAGAAGGACAGCCAGGTGAAATGGATGGATGAGGCAATAAAATCTTTCAACTTGGTCAAATTGGCTCTTTCTTTAGCTCCGGTTCTAGTTAGCCCGGACTACACTCAAGATTTCATATTTTTTCATTTGCTTCTGAGCACACTATGGCAGCGGTATTGTTGCAGAAGAGGGATGTTCATGAAAGACCCATTGCATTCTTTAGTAGGGCTATAAGGGATGTAGCTTTGAAGTACAACATCATTAAGAAGCAAGCCCTGGCATTGGTGAAGGCATTGAAGGATTTCCAGGTATATATCCTACATTCTCACATTCTGGCCTATGTTCCTAATACTGCTGTAAAAGATGTTTTAGTGCAGACCGATCCGGAAGGGAGAAGAGGAAAATGGATTGCAGCCTTGCTAGTATACGATGTGGAGATAAAACCTACAAATCTGGTCAAAAGACAGGGGTTGGCAAAGCTAATGGCTGAATCAAATTTGCATGCATTGGACATAAATCTGATCACTTCCATGTCTGATGAGAATGAGGAAGGAACGTCAATTCAAGTATCCGAAATGTTTGCGTTGTCCCCGTGGTATTCTGATATAATGTATGTGTTGAAAAATCTATCACCACCACCTGACATGACTAGAAACAAAGCGAGAACACTCAAATTGAAGGCTGCCAAGTTTTGCGTCTGGAATTTTGCACTGTATTGGAAAGATCCCGGTGGCATTTTGTTAAATTGTCTGGTGGAAGAGGAGGCAAAGAAAGTCATGGAGGATTTCCATGGAGGAGAATGTGGAGGTCATCTTTTTTGGAAGTCAACAGCTAAAAAAATTTTGAGAGCAGGGTACTACTGGCCTACTTTGTTTGCTGATGTGCATAAGATGGTCAAGCGTTGTCATAAATGTCAAATTTTTGAAGGGAAATAGAAATTACAACCTTTGCCACTTAAGCCTATCGAAGTGAGCACTCCCTTCCAGCAGTGGGGGTTGGATTTTATTGGG
>APFE031577643.1:362209-393722 GCA_000404065.3 Pinus taeda
AAATCATTGCTATTCTGTGTTCTGGGTATCTTTTCTTCGCATATTCTGTGTTTTGGGTCTCTTTTCTTCACATATTCTGTATTTGGGTATCATTTGCAGGTTAAGAGCATAACAATAACTTAGGGAAATTTATGCCAAATACCCCCACCACATCCAACAACCAACCTTCCCTCTTCTTTGGTGGTTGTGAATTGGAGGACCATTAAGCGAGCAACCAAAGATTTTTAAAGAGCCTACAGGGGGAGAAGAGTAAGGAGAACCCATTCCAACTGACCTAATGGCTAAAAATAGAAATGACATAGGACATAGAGAAATAATTGAGGGTGATTTTCACATCAGAGAAACTAATGGGGATGCCAAGATGAAAAACATAAGCCCCTTTGCCCTTCCTCACTTCCATTGCATGACCTCAAAAGATCCAGATACTTTCTTGTTTGAGTTCGTTGTCATATGAAGAACTTATGATTACACTAGTAATGATAAGAAGTCAAAATTATTCCCATCAACTCTCAAGGATGCAGCTCTACACTGGTTCATGGGTTTACCTGCGGATATCATCACAACTTGGGCTCAGATGTAGCAAGCCTTTAACAACAAGTAGTGGGACTACTGTAGGTCCAAAGACACTAAAGAGGAAATTTTTAGAATGACCTTGGGGCATGATGAATCCTTAGAGGATTATGAGGAAAAATTCCAACTTAGCTATAAAAAGGCTAGGCGCACACTTGATCCCGAGTCACTGAAGCTAGTCCTACTTAGGGGGTTCAGGGAAGATCATCTGGATACCCTAAACCTACTAGCAGGAGGAGACATCTACCAACTACCTTATGAAGATATCAAGACTGTCTTTAAGAACCATTCTAGGGCAGCTAGGAAAACAGGTAGGGGTAGTCAACCAATGGATAGCTCCTCCTCTTCCAACACATCCACAAAAGGCGAAATTGGAAATATGCTGGAAGATTTCAAGAGTGAAATGTTGCAAACCCTTTCCCTACAGATGGATACTATGCACATCAAGATAAAGCGGGAGGAACGAGAGAGAGAATTAGCCATTTTTGGCCCTAGATGCACAAGGAGGCACCCTATGAATGAATGTCCATTAAACCTTATAGAAATCAACTCAGTCTGTGAAGAAAACCACTCCACAGAAAAGTGCCCTTCTCTACGTGGACTAAAATTTGTGTATCAGGGCACTGAAGGGGTGACTGAACAACTCTACTACATAAATAAAAGGAGGCCTCATGGACCTCGATTGTACCAGCAGAGCATGCAAGGGTCATCCTATACATATTACAACCGTAACCAAAACACTTACATCTTGGGGTCCCCCTACTCATCCTTCCTGGTCTACACCTACTCCTTGGTATTTTTCACCTCAGTACCATTCCTAGCCAACCAACTAGCCATTTCAGCCATATACTCCTCCACAGCCTTAGTGGAATGCACCACCCCAGCGGCAGAGGCCCCCATACAACAATGCTCCAGATTTATTGCCTTCACCTCCTACTCAACCACAGATTTTACAACCTGCTCCACCTAAACAACCTTAGATGCTTGCCCAACTAAATCTGAACCCAAACATAGACAGGCACAACAAGTATACAATGGAGAGACATCCTACCCTACTTATGCTATGGAAATTCAGGAAATCAACCTGAGGTCCGAGAGAGTATTCCCAAACATCCAACCCCCATCTCCACCAAGGTAGAGTGAGGAGGAAAGAGAGGAAAGTATACCTAGAGTGAATCAACTACCCTTTCTGGAAATATTATCTCATCTAGTCCAACCTACCGTACAAGAGAATGAACTTCTGTGTGAATTGAAAAATCTATGTGTCAAAATTCCATTTCTCCAAGCCATTAAGGATGTACCTATTTACAGCAAATTAATTAAAGAGAAGTGTTTTAAACATTTAGGGAGGCAAAAAAGAGACACCCCTACCATTAATGTCATTGTACAGTTATCTGACTTAATGCAGGGGCAAGTAATTTTCCCAAATTATTTAGACCTTGGAAGCCCTGTAGTAGATGTGCACATCAATGGCACCATTTTCCCATACACCTTAACTAATATTGGGGCTACCATTAATGTAATGACTAAGGACACCATGCTTAATCTAAATCTTGAGGTTTCATTCAAAAATACCACAACAATCTTGCAATTTGCAGAATGTTCCACAGTAGCCCCTGAGGGGATTGTTGAGGATGTGATGGTCTCCATTGACTCCTGTGAATACCCCGCAGACTTCCTAGTTCTCTAGCCTAAGACCAAGCTTAATGGTTATCCTCTCATACTTGGAAGACCTTTGTTAGCCACTGTTGATGCTGACATCAGCTGCAGGGCTGGAAACATGACTATTAAAAATGGGCATTTGTCCAAGAAATTGGTCTTGTACCCTCCTTCTGAGCCATGTTCAAAACATGATTTATCTTTATGGCTAGAAGAGGAGCAAGAAGATGAAGTCTAGTTAGCCCAACTCTATACCCTAGAAGCTGCATTGGGAGGAGGACAACCAGACAAAGATGATTTGATTGAACACATACTCCAAACTCCAACTCCCAACACCTTTTCCTTAGAGGAGGTACTAAAGGAAACCAAAAAAAATCATTAGATTGATCTATCCTTAGCTGATTCAAACCTTACTCATGTCAAAACAATAGAATTCGGTCCTAAAAGAACTTTGAAAATCAACCCCTTGCTTTCTATACACCAAGAAGAAGAGTTGTGCAACATTATAAGGGAACATCTGGATGCCTTTGCTTGGAGTTACAAAGAAATTAAGGGAGTGCACACCTCATTTTGTACTCAACACATTTATATCAAAGAATGTTGCAAACTAGTTAGACAACCCCAAAGGAGAATGAATCCAACTCTCGAGGATATAGTCAAAGAAGAACTACAAAAGTTGTTGGATACAGGATTCATTTACCCTATCTCGGACAGTGAGTGGGTTTCTTCTTTGGTGTTGGTTCCAAAGAAAAATGGGAAGTGGAGGTTTTTTGTTGATTATAGGGAGTCAAACAAAACAACAAAGAAGGATCATTTCCCTCTACCTCTCATCAACCATGTGTTAGATGGGTTAGCAGGGAAAAAGTTCTTCTCTTTCTTAGATGGGTTCAACAGATACAATCAAATCGAGATTAGCCCAGAGGACCAGGATAAAACCACCTTCACCTATCCTTAGGGTACTTTCTGTTATAGGGTCCTTCATTTTGACCTATACAATGCCTGTGCCACTTTCGAGAGGACAGTCCTAAGTATATTTTTCGAGCTATTCCATGATGCATGGAAATTTATATGGATGATTTTACACCCTATGGGTGTGAATTCCTGGAGGCTATCTCCAACTTGGGTAAGGTGTTCAACAAATGCATTGAAATGAACTTGTCCCTTAGTCCCGAAAAATGTGAGTTCTTAATGACTGCAGGGACTATTCTAGGTCATTTAATATCCTAGAAAGGTCTGCAGGTAGACCCAAATAAGATAGCCATAATCCAAAGGGCCCCTGCTCCACAAAAATAGAGGAATGTCATAATTTTTCTAGGTTTAGCTGGATACTATAGGAGATTTATAAAATACTTCAGCAAGTTAGCTTCTTCTTTATTTGGGTTATTGGCCAAAGACTCTGAATTTTTTTGGTCAGAAAGTTGTCAAGAGGCGTTGGACACCTTAAAGGACAAGTTGACCACTACTCCTATTGTCCAAGGCCCAAACTAGGCTCTTCATTTCCATGTACATGTTGATGCCTCTCACAAATCCACGGGAGAATCCCTAGGCTAGATAAATGACAAGCTACCTTATGCCATTTACTTCATCAGTAAGAATCTATCAAAAGCCAAAATGAACTACATAGTGACTGCAAAGGAGCTCCTAGTTGTTGTGCATTCATTGAACAAATTTAGGCATTATATTACAGGTTTCCAAACATTTGTACATACTGATCATGCTGCAATTAAATACTTGATGAATAAACTTGATGTAAATGCCCAGATTATTAGATGGTTACTTTTATTGCAATAGTTTGATTTAAATATTATTGAAAAGCTCGGCAAGGAGAATGTTGTTGCATATTTTTTATCCAAATTGACTTTTCCTACAAGGCAGGAAGGAATGGTTGATGATCAGTGAACACTTATTCGTCATTTCATTTCTCTCTCCATGGTTTACTGACATAGAAAATTACTTGGTGTCTACCCAGTTTCCACCAAATTTGTCCTACAAGGAAAAGAGTAAGATTATAAGGAAGAGCACCCCATTCACTTAGAATGGGAACAACCTCTTCAAAATAGGCCCGGACCAAATTCTGAGAAGATGTGTAAGGGAAGAGGAATTCTTTGACATTATTTTGACCTGTCATGATGGGCCTTGTGGAGGTCACTTTGCAACCAAAATAATGGAATTCAAGGTACTACAAGCTGGTTATTTATGGCCCACTCTTCACCAAGATGTGAGGAGATATACTAGTCAGTGTGATCGGTGCCAAAGGATGGGAAACCTACCCCAAGGGATGAAATTCCTCTGCAACCTCAAGTGACTTTTAAGCCATTTGACAAGTGGGGCATGGATTTCATTGGACCCATTGACCCTCCATCCAGGCAAAAGAAACACATCATTATGTGCACTGACTATTTAACCAAGTGGGTTGAATCCAAGGCCATCAAACCAACAACAAAAGAGAAGGTACCTAAATTCTTAAGGGAAAATGTATTTTATAAGTTTGGGTACCCTAGAGAACTGGTCACTGATCAAGGCAGCTAGTTTACATCTCACATGATTGATAACTTGTTAAGCTAGCACAAGATCAAGCATAGAACATCCACTCCTTACCACCCAAAAGCTAATTGGCAAGTGGAGGTAACCAACATAGCACTCGAAGGAATTCTGACCAAAGTGATTAGTAGCAGCAGAACGAATTGGGAAAATAGATTAGTTAAGGCCACTTAGGCCTACAATACCACCTGGAAGACCACCATTGGACTCAATACTTATGAACTAGTCAATGGGAAGAAGGCCCTATTGTCCATTGATTTTGAATACAACACCTTAAGAATGGAATGACAACTGGATCTAGATCTCACCAGGGCACAACAAGAAAGATTGATCTAGTTGAATGGGTTAGATGAATTTAGGATGCAGGCCCTCCTGCACACAGAGGTGGCTCAAGTTCAAAGGAATATTTGGCATGACAAGAACATAAATGACAAACAGTTTCAAGAAGGTGATTGGGATTTGTTGTATGATTCCAGATACAAGGATTTTAAAGGCAAGTTAATGACTAGATGGTTAAGGCCTTATGTCATAGAAAAATGTCATGATAATGGTTCAGTATAGATAAGAACCATTGATGCAGAGGCTATCTCTTTACTTGTCAATGGGTACAGATTGAAGGTCTACAAGAAGCCCTTGTCAAAGCAAGAATTCATCAATTGCACCAACAAGACAGTGATGGTGGTGGAGAAAGTCTCAACTTCCACTTATCCAAAATTAAATAGGAATGCAGAAAATTACAGATATAACCATAAATACAAAGATGTAGTAGAAATATCACATCCTTTGATTAATATCAAATAATGAAATATGCTTACAAACAGTATGGAAATGAGACTAGCTCGACGATGATAGCTTATCTCTGAGAAGAGACGTGGTGGCTACATGCCTCTGAACTGAGTTACAATGAGGCTCAAGGGCCTTTTTATTATTGAACAGGAAGATCAAACCCCAAACAACCAAAACCCTAACCCAAGGAGATGTAACACCAAGAGTTTATGGGCCCACATTGGGGTTAGTTGGGCAGCCAAATTCCCGGGATCATGACTTGGTCATATTATCTCCATTTGATGTGCATGATACCCCATTTGAAATATCTCTCTGAGGACAATGAAAAAAATGAATTAAATATAGTCGCTGGCGGTAGATTTCCAAAAAAACGTGATTTAGGGCCTTAAAACGGCTATGGAAGTTTACGACCCGAAAAAATGCTAAAAATAGTAAAAAGTGCTACAATTAAGGAAATTAAAAAATTGAAAGAAAGAATGGTGGGAGTCCAAGTGGAATTGGAGGGTGGCCACCAATATCCACCTGGATCATTCCTCCCCCCTTAGGAAGCAATGGTCCCCATTGTGTTGAGTTCCTCCATGAGATGAGGAAACTTCTGCTGAACTTGGTCCCTAGTGAACCACCTACCCTCATGAAGGAGTTGTCCTCCTTTGACAACTCGATACAGTTGGATCTTCTCTTGGCTAGTGTTCTTCATCTGCATGTCCATGATCAGATCAGTTGGAGCTTGTTCCATGCAATCTGGATTTAACTCTATTGGTGTGAGTTGTTCTGCAATGTCGGTTGTGTCTAGTAATGGTGGAAAGTATGGCTGAAGGTGATCCACATTAAACACTGGGTGCAGGACAAGGAACGGGGGAATGTTGAGTTGATACAAGATCTTTTGCTTATAGATATATTAAAGAAATACATGTATAAATTCTAGGTGAAACATAGAAATTTAATGTGCACATGAGAGAGGAGGAGAAACACATAAAGCATGAAAGAAGACAACAAAACTTGATAACGAAGTTTGTCTGACTTGGACTACGTCTCCAGTCCCTGCTCGATCAATGGGGAGGCCTTCATTCATTAAGTGGAATGAGAAAGAAGAGTACAAGCATCAGTTACAAAAAAGGACTTTAATACCTCCATACTGAAAAATGGCTGAAAAATGTAGAACTCTGATGGATAAACAGATAGTGCCATTACGTTCTTGGCATCGAGAAATGTTGAAACCATATAAAATTTGTCAAAATCTGACAAAATGACAATTTGGCCCTCCTGCAAAATCTAACTTGAACTACGTGTGCCCCCTTCTCTGTGTGGGTGCACTGATAAACTACGTTTAAATAAAAATATAGTGGCGGACTTCACAAAAAATCAGTTGTGGCACATTGGCTATGGATCCAAATATTGTGGTGGAGGTCGGGCGGTCAAACCTTGCCTCCTCCCTTTCTTTACATAACAAAACTTAAATGGGAAGGAAGGTCGGCTGGGCCCGCCTTGGGCAGCCCGCCCACCTCACCTGTCCCCTCATTTATGTGGGCAGTTGATTTATAATGGGGTTGTGCTTGGAGGTTGGGTCCCATGCCCCAAGGGCTAGCCCACCTTGTATGGTAATGGCCCACACGATTCTCCAACCCTCATGCCGAGTACGGAGGCCCGTGGAATGGGAGGAGAGGCTGGGGGTAGTGGCCCGCCCCTACATTAATTCTTGTTTTGGTATGGTTTGGGGTGGCGAGGTTGGTGACCTGCCACCCCTTTTTTTTATTAAATTTTTGTTAAAAAAAAAAAAACATGACATTTTTTTGAAAAATCCGGATTTTGACTAGAGTCATCTTAACCAGAAAAACAATTTCGCTGGGAATCTGGCCGGAGTTGTCTAGTTTCTGTCAGCCAGAAAAAGTCCAAATTGTGTCATTAATCTAGCCTAGTCAGCAAAAAGCCAACCCAACTTTGACTTCCTCTATCTTCCTCATCCGGACTCAGATTGGAGTGTCATTCGCACCGTTGGAATCAGGGCGATGAGCACTTCAATCAAATGTCAAGTTAATTATCTTTCCACCACTTTGAATTTTGAGCCTTTTCCATGCCACTGGTTTCTCAAGATCCACCTGGATCAATCCCCCCTACCAAGGAGCTTTTGGACCCCAAAAGCATTTACACTTAGCATACTATTTGTGTCTTTTCAACCCACACTTTTGATCTCCTGCACACAAAACTAGTACATTTTTTTTTTTGCAATCATGCACACCACACATGACTTAACAGCCCTTCCTCGCTAAGAGTTCATAGCACACACTCCTTGGCCAAGGATTACATAAAAAGTAATCAATACCTTAACTAAAAGAAAGGCCAAAATATCATTGTTGTGTTTTGAAGTGATAGGAAACACACCATCACTTTTACATTTACTTGCAACATATGATTTAAAATGGTGGCCATAACAAGATACTACCTTAGAGAAACCAACTTAATAAATTAGATCACCGTGGATGGGGTGGATTCATTTGCTGAACATGTTCACCTTTCGGCTCCTCCAGTGATGTTTCTGGAGAATGGAGCATTGGACATGCGCTTTGTTGGTGTCCCTCTTTATTGCAATGACTACAACGATTATTTTTCCTCCAAACTTTCGAGGTTTCCTTGGGGCGCTTTCCCCTGGTGTTCCTGTGATAAGTGTTTACTCGGCCCTCACTATCGCTGGACTGTGAGGAGGGAATTTTGTCGTCTGTTGTTGGCTGGTTACTAGCTGTATTGGAGCCTTCTCCCATTTCCTTTCTGGTGTATTCGAGCCCTGCACGATGCGAAAATTCCTCAACTTCGGTGGGGTTTGCGATGCCTTGGCCTTTGATTTCGAGGCCCTTTCCCTGATACCCCATCTTCTTCAATAGTTTGGATCTAATCCCTATAGTATGTTTTCAAAAGCAGTGAATTCATCATTATGAAAATCATATGAAACTAAGGAATCATTTTTTACCTCCAAATAACGATGTTGCAGCTCTTCCAAGGCCTCATCCTTGGCTTACAACTAGCGTAGTAATCTTTGTTTTTCTTCCCTTACCTCCTTTAGAAGCCTCCTTAGCTCAGCATTCTTTGCTTGGATGCAGTGGTTGATCTCCTCAAGTTCTTGGAGTCCTGTGGTGGGGAGTACCCTTTTCGTTATGTCTGTTAAAATCCTTGATTCATGGCCAAAATCAGACCCCAAATCTATGGGTCCTCCTGCCGTGATCCCAAGGACTATAAACTTCGTTTCATTGCCAGACCCCAAGTCAATGGGCCTACCTCATGAAAATCTTGCAGCTGCTACCTTTTCATCTTCCTCTGAATCAAAATCTTGGTTTTTTTGCACGATGGTGATGACCTTCTACTTCCCCATTCTCTCATTCCTTTCATGTCTCAGCTCAGGATGAAACTTCCAGCAATTTTCTTGATCATGCCCCACTTTCTCACAATGTGTATAAGAGGGCTTTTCTCCCCTTCTCTTGGCTGCTGCAGCGCTCTTTGGGTGATCATCACATTTAGGTGTTCCCCTGTTTTCCATATGAATGGCCTTTACACTAGTCAAGTCAATGGTAGTAGGTTCAAACAATAATAACAAATGTCTAATGTAACTATATAATGATCTAATATACTTAGTTACTACTTCAGGTGAGTCAAGTGCAATGCCCAAATTAAGTGCTTATTTTCTAAACTCTTCGGTAAAGCTTTGGACATCCTAAAATATGCCTTTCCTTAAGTATTTCCAATCCATTATGGCTTTTTTCTTATAAACCAAGGGATAAAATTGTTCCTTTAATGCAGAAATGAAACTATGCCATGAGGAAAGAAGGTTACCCACCCTCTTACTGCTTTGCAATTTCCTCTCCCACGAGATGAGAGCGGGGCCACTCAGTCGAAGAGAGGCCAACTGAATCTTTGCCTCATCCTCTTCGATCTGCTGAATCCTGCAGTAGATCTCAATCTGTCTAATCCAGTTATTAAACTTTTCTGCATTACTTTCACTGTTATACATGGGAAGATCAAATTTGACATCTAATTTTAAGAAAGGTTTCTTAGATGCACCCTTTGAATTTATACGATGATGATGATGATGATGATGAGAGGAAGAAGAGATTTCACTCGTGGAAGGAGAAGGAGAGGGTTCTTCTCCACCATTTCCATGCACTGAATCTTGTTCTTTTAGATTTCTCTCTTCTGCTTTCTCCAGCCTTGAAAGCAACTAACTGACATTTTCCAGCCATTGTATAGAAGGTTTTGTGGAAATTGTGCTCCTCTTCATGATGAACCTCTTCATTTGCCATGTTTCTCCTTTGATGTGTACACCCCGATTTGGGATCGAAAGACTTTAGTTTCCCTTCGCCTCTTCGGAGTCTATTTCTTGTTAGCATACAAACATGCAATTCACATCTAAAAAGACTTGCTCTAATACTGCTTGATCCAAGATCTTTTTCTTATAGATGTATTAAAGAATTACATGCACAAATTCTAGCTTAAACATAGAAATTTAATGTGTGCATGAGAGAGGAGGAGAAACACATAAAGCATGAAAGAAGACAACAAAACTTGATAACGGAGTTCGTTTGACTTGGGCTACATCTCTAGGCCCTACTCGATCAATGGGGAGGCCTTCATTCATTAAGTGGCATGAGAAAGAAGAGTACAAGAATCAGTTACAAAAAAGGATTTTTATACCTCCATACTAAAAAATGGCCGAAAAATGCAAAACTCTCATGGAGAAATGGACAACGCCATTGTGTTCGTGGCATCGAGAAATTTTGAAGCCATATAAAATTTGTCAAAATCTGACAAAGTGACATTCTTTGCCTCCTGCAAAATCTGCCTCGAACTATGAGTGCTCCCTCATTTTCTTGGGCGCACTGATAAACTGCATTTAAATAAAAATATAGTGGCGTTCAAAACAAATTAGTTGTGGCACAATGGTTCTAGATCCAAATATTGTGGAGGAGGTCAAGCGGTCAAACCACACCTCCTCCCATTTTTTTACATAACAAAACTTAAATGGGAAGGGAGGTGAGGATGGGCCCACCTTATGTGGCCCACCCACCTCACCTATCCCCTCATTTATGCAGGCGGTTGATTTATAATGGGGTCGTGGTTGGAGGTTGGGTCCCACGCCCCAATGGTCGGTCCACCTTCTATGGTAACGACTTGCATAATGCTCCAATGGTCATGTCGAGTACGGAGGCCTGTGGAATGGGGGGAGGAGCTAGGGGTACTAGCCCACCCCTCCGTTAATTATTGTTTTGGTACAGTTGGGGGTGGCAGGGTTGGTGGCTCGCCGCCCCTTTTTTTTAATAATTTTTTGTTAAAAAAAACAACACGACATTTTTGAATAATTTGGATTTTGACCAAAGGAGTCATTTTAAGAAGGCGACAATTTCACCCAGAATCTAGCTGGAGTTGGCCAGATTCTGTCTGCCAGAAAAATTCCAAATTGTGTCTCCATTAATCCTGCCCAGTCAGCAAAAAGTCAACCCAACTTTGACTGCCTCTATTTTCCTCATCTAGTCTCGAATTGGAGTGTCATTTACACCATTGGAATCAGGGCGATGAGCACTTCGATCTGATGTTAAGTTAATCATCTTTCTGCCACTTTGAATTTTGAGCCTTTTCCATGCCACTAGTGTCTGGAGATCCACCTGGATCATGAACTCAAAATAATTATCTCCCATAGCCTTAGTGATGGTGTATGGCCCATATCGAAGTGGTTGAATCTTGTGGTTGGTCCCTATGAGGTGCTCCTTCTACAAATGTAGCCAAACTTTGTCGCCCACTTAGAACTTGTGTGGCACCTGATGTTGATCATGTCGCTACTTGTACTTGGCATTGGTTTTGTCCAATATGCCATGGACTTGCTGGCATATGTGTTGAATATGCTTAATGAAGTTATTTTACTTGTCGACTTCAGACTAGACATGAGTCAAACCTCCCTGAGTCATTGCAACAGGGATGGCCACATCAATGGGACATAGTGGCTGGAATCCCAAGCCCACCTGAAAAGGGTTATGACTAGTCGAGCTATGGAGAGCATGGTTGTTGCTATGTTGGACATAGGGAAGGCTCTCATCCCATGTGTGTGGATACTTTGAGTTGTACATGCACAAAATGCGTACTATCATCATGTTGATGACCTTTCTCTGGTCATCCATTTGGGGATGGAAAGTTGCTCACCTAGTGATTTTGGTGTCCAACATCAACCAAAGACTAGACCAAAATGTACTGAGGAACCTACTATCCCAATCTGAGATGATAGACTATGGGATCCCAAAGTGTACCCACACTTGTTCAAAGAAGAGTTTAGCAATGGCTTCTACTATGATACTCTTCTTGCAGGATACATTAATAGCCATCTTCAAGAATCATTCAATGAACACAAAAACACAGTCATTACCATGCTTAGTAGAAGGAAGGCCTCACATGTAATCCATGGAAATGGATTCCCAAGGTCGACTAGGGGTAAGCAGCTGATGGGCCTCTAAATTAGACATCAATTAAGGCCCATGCCTCTAAATTAAACATAAATTAAGGCCTATGACCATCCTTTAGCACATTAAACCTCTCTTTCTGCATTAGATAATGTATTTTTAACTTTCATTAGGAAGGCTTATGAATAATTGCATATTTGTGCCTAATATTATTTATATTTGGGGAATATTATGAGAATATTGGGCAGATTATGAAGATTTGGACGAGGAGATAATTTAGGGATTGGTTCCCTACTACAGGAGGATCAATAATAAATAATAAATCAACAAGATATTATGGAATTATGGCACAAGTTGTGGAACTCCAATGATTGAGAAAATCTAGGAACATGTTCCCTGCCATTTAATGCAGATTCCTAGTATTGGGGACCAGATCCACTAATCAAGATATTTTGGTGGGGAAAGCCTCCTCCATTCATGGGAATGATTCCTAATCATTTTGTATAAGTACCAAGCCAAATTTTCCTTTAGGGACAAATTTTCATTAGTGTTCTTGTGGAGAGAACTTATATTTCTACAGCTCCATTGTATTTTCTTGCAGGGATGTAATTGTATTGATGAAAATAATGAAGATTGGTGTCATGTTCAGCTTCTAAATCGTGTTCTCCTCCATAGGTCTTTTCATTTCCTTGGGTTTGGCCATCCCAAGAACCTTAGAGCCCTTTTCTATCATTTTCTTTCATTCTTTTCACTTCTTATTCGCGTGCATCTCTTATTTTTATTTCTTTCTATTTCTGCATCTAGTATTAATGATTTCTCATTGTAGGATTAAGTTAAATGGTTTATGTAAGTTATTTGGAAGGATAAAAAGCATTATTTCATCCTTGGAAAATCTTTGGAAGTTCATAGTAATCATTGAGCTGCTTGGATTAGTATTCTTATTCCCAAATCGAGATTTTTGGAACTTCTTTGTGGCAAAGAACAATAAATTTATGATATTTTTTAGAGCATGCTAACGAGATTCAATTGAGTTGGTTCCACTTGCATTAGATCAAAAAAACATTCTGGTTCATAAACAAAATTACCCCATTTCATTTTCACTTGATTAGGTTAGGCATTTTTTAGATGTACTAGCTCACTAGTTCTCGAATTTTTAGATTTTCTACAAGTAATGTTTTTCTATTTTTTAGAATGGGTTAACAAAGGTCTTTCTGAGTGATTCCACTTGGAATGGGGACCTAAGACATTCTAGTTAATAAAAACATTTGTCCCATCCAATTTGGATTTAATTTTCTTGGTCATTCGATGAATTGTAATCTCATATAGTAAATTTGTAACATCATGTAGTAAATCAGGGGTTCCAATAGGAAATCATTGTAGCATATTGTAGGAAATCACTGTAGCATCCAGTAGGAAAGCCTGTTTTGAGCCTAAATTGAGAAAAATCATCATTGAAGTTGGGATTACGCCTCTACTTGACCTCCATACGATCAAGACCATTTTAACCCTCTTGCTCTACACTTGTCTCCCTTGCCAAGGATCAAGGAAAGATTAGCATTTGCATTTATAAAGAAAAAATATTTTTAAAGCAAGTCCTTTTATATTTACACATGAAAACAATAGTTAGTACTCTCTAGATCAGATTTCATGTTCAGTTATTTTAAATAATCACATGTGATAAACATGGTTAAGCTAGGTTTATTTTACATTTAGTTCATGATCTTTATGCAATTAGAATAGGTTTATTTTCTTGTACTTTATGTATTTCAATAGGTTAAGGTTCCGTTTCGAACATTTCATTTTCTGCAATCAGTTTAGGATTTGAGTTTAATACATGCACTCCATTACATTATGACAGTAAAGGAAGGACACATTTCATGCTGCACATATAATGTCGATACCTCTTCAGTTTGTACGAACCCTGGGTTGATAATTAAAGTCAATAGCCTTGGGAGTTGCAACATTCTTGTTGCAATACTGAGGCTCATCACTTTTTGGCACCGTGGTCGGGGAGTTGTCAAAGTATGCATTTTTGTACCCTAGTTGATTCATTTATTTTTACTTTGTGCAAAAAACAAAAAATATCTGCATTAGGCATATTTAATTTCAAAAGTATAAAATTGCATTGCATTATAGTTTTCATTCAATCATAAAAACAAAAAAATCTCCAACACCAACTCACCCCACCCATTTGATCACATGGTGTAGTATGAGCCACATCACCATTCACTTTTATAGGTAGAAGAAGATGGCAAAGAATGTAGAAGAAAAGGATGGAGATGATGACAATGAGGAAGATCCTCTCAGATTTCACATTCAAGATACTGATGGTAGTGTGCACATGAAGAACATCCCTCCATCTTTTCTTCCAAAATTTCATGGTCTAAGGTCAAAGGATCTGGAAACCTTTCTCTTTGAATTTGAAATTGTTTGTAGAACTTATGGTTACTTAAATGGTTCATGAGTTTATGGACTAAGTCAATAAGATCATGGAATGATATGCAAAAGATATTCCTGGAAAATATAAAGATCGTGATCTTAAAGAAGAAATCTTTAGAATGAATCAAAGAGAAGATGAGAGCCTTGAGGATCTAATAGAGAGGTTCATGTATAATGTTAAGAGGGAAAAACTACATAATTTAGGATTCGACACAATAAAACCCTCTTACTTCAAACAATTAGGGATGAATTGATTATTCTCCTTGATCTCATGAGTAGATGTGATGTATACCAATTATCATTTGAAGAAATTTGTGAAACATTCAAACACATATCAAGAGTAATGGCAAGAGTAGGTAAATCAACATCATGATCAGTAAGTCAAGCTAAACTTGGAAATTTATTTGATGGCTTCAAAACAAAAAATTTTAGCAATCTAACTGAACAAGTAGAAATGTTAAGAATACAAAATGAGAAAAATGAAGATGTTGATATTTGTGTTTTCCATGCAGAATCACATGATGTTAAATGTTTCTCCTCATTACCAAGGTTGAAGGAAGTTCAGCAAGAGGACAATGGAGCAAGTCAATTGCCAATGCAACTATGTTATGTACCTCCAAGAGTACCATGGCAGCCTATTCAACCTAGTATGATGCAAGAGCCTAATTCAAAATTTCAAGGTTATGCATATCCACCTCAAAGTAATTGGAACACACCCTTTCCTTGGAAACATTGGCCATCTCAACCCCGAAGCTAATATTGGCAACAAGGTTGGCAAGGATCTTATGGGAGCCATCCACAATATCCTAAATAGTTTCCTCAATATCCTCCATACAGAACTCCATGTTATCCCTACCATTCATCTCCACCACAACCACAACCCCAACCACATCCATCTCAAAAATCATCCCACTCAACTACCTGTACTTCTATTTCCAAACCCACATATTGAAGTAGCTCAGCCCACTTACAATACTGAGGTACAACACTTCCAAACATCTCCTCTTGAGGTAAATGGTATTGACCATAGCTCAGGAATAGTATTGAAAAAAAGAGATTATCTCGATATCATTGAAGGACCACATCTAGAAGAAGAAGATTCAAATGAGAAGACCAGAGAACCATGGGTTGCAATTAATCAAGAACAAACATCAAAATTAGAGATTGAGAAAGCCCCCTCATGGTTACCATCAAATCCTCCATGTATTCAAGATAACAATCAGTAAAAAGAGGAATATTTGAAGGTCATAGTAGAAGAAGACATGAAGAATGATCCAGATTAGCAAAAAGACCAGGGACATCACTACTATATTGAAATATGGTTTCAGACAGCCACTAAGTTCCAAAAATAATCTCTTCTTCAATTGTGCTTGTATTCATCAAAGTCACATCATTTGGTCTCTTAAATCTAGGTACATGTCAAAGCATACATTTCAAGCCTACAAATCATTTTGTTTGTCATATTGATGTAAACATGGCTCTATTGGAAGTATTCTTATACTTGAAAGTGATTTTTTTTTTCAAGTAGATTACGGTAGTAAAAAAAAATGAAAACTAAGAGAAAAAAATAAAAATCTCAAGTGAAAACCTCCTCTGAGGCGCTTCAGATTGAGTCATCGATTGAAAACCTCCATAAGGTGGTCAATGGGTTGGGAAAAAAAAAAAAAGAGGAAAAAGAAAAGATCCTAAGTGAAAACCTCCTTTCAGGTGCTTAGGCAGACCTAGTAGTTTAAAACCTCCTTGAGACGGCTAGGTGGCCTAGAAGAAAAGAAAAAGGAAAAAATAAAAAAATATTTTCTTCATGTATCTCTCTGATGAATTCATGTACTCTCCAACATTTGCCAACAACGAAGACAAGTTGGTAACGAAAGAAAAATTGGTTAAGCCTAGTCAAAAGAAGTCAAATTTTGACATTCTCGTCCTTTTCTCAAATGCTTCAACGAGGCCAAGGCCATGCAAATCCATCACCTTCATCTATTTCCACCATCAACCCAGCATTCTCAAGCTTCTACCATTCAATTTGATGTTGTCCTAAAGAACTACAAGATGCTTTGTTTTACTACCGGAAAGAAAAATACATAGAGCAGAAATTTGTTTTTGCCATAACTAGAAAACCATGCATCCATTTGCCAAGATGTTTCAAGGAGATATGCATATGGATCATGGTAACATGCTTAAGCAATGTCAGCAAATTCTAGTGTACTGTTTTCAAGAAATCAACCTCCATCACCTACAAACATTTTTAGCATTTTCTTGATATTCGTGCATCCATTTAAAATGTTGTTTCATGGGGAGATGCATATGGATGATGGTAACATGCCCAAGTAATTTCAACAAATTCCATTGCACGGTTTCCAAATAATCAGCCTCCATCACCTTTAGCCATTTTTAGTTTTTCACGAAATCTGTCCATCCAGTGACCAAAATGTTTTTATGGGGAGGTGCATAATGATGGCAGAAACATGCTCATAAAGTTTCAGGTCAATCCATTCTACCGTTTGGGAGATATGGACAAAACATGTCTACTACAAGAGGTTGTCCTGAATTTTGAAAATATTGTTTGCAGGGCAGTAGGAGAAGGACCAGGGAAGCAAGAGAGGATCAAAGGGAACCTGTACCATTCATGCTTTCATTTCTCCATTCCACATCCTTCATCGTTCCATCATTCCCTCCATTTTTCTTCTCATTTAGCTCAGTTTGCAAGGGTTTTGTGTTTTCTACAGGATTCTTTGTAAACCTACAAGATTCCTTGAAAACCTACAGGATCCTACACGAGATCCTACAAGATACAGAAAAACACCTACAGGATTGGAAGAGAACAATTTTAAAGGGAAAAACCAAAGGTTGGCTTCATCAAACAATGATAACGAGACATATACAACCTTCCACATCCATCAGAGAAACATGACAGGGGGATTTAATAAGAGGGAACCCACCAGCACAATGAGGATTCATCAGCATACCCATCCAGTATTTGCACATCAAGGAACAACATTAGAGAAAAAAAAAAGAAAAACTTAAGCAGCAAATACAAGCAAGGATCTCACTCTCCAACAAACAGTTTCTATAGCAAGGCCATCAGGTAGGTACAGGTATGCAATATTCTTGACCTCTTCTCTGTTGGGTGTGGAGCCTGATTATCTTTTGTATTCAAAGGTATCACCACATTGGACACCAATTCAAAATGGGGGCAGCAATGCCACCCGTAAAATATTCGCTACAAGGGGGGTCCAGGGGGGGCGGCTACGACCTTTGGGGAGCCCCCCCCCTGGCAGGGGATTTCGGGGGAAACGCCCCCGAAGCCAAAAACAAATGTAAAATTGCCTTGTAAAAGTATAGTAATTTCTAGTCAATCTAGGCCATTCATTAGGCGGATGATCTGACAGTAGAACTTATGCTTAGTTTATGGTTTTTTTCCCTAGAAGGCAACCCCTCTCTTTGCATGAGGGCATTGTATTTGAGGCTGTGTAATAGATGTGTATTCTTTGAGCAAGAAGCAGTGAGGTGAGACTGTGAGAGAAAATAGAGGATATTACAGCAGATCTACTGAAGGTTGTATCTCTTCATTTGGCTGGATAATAGAAAGGAAGCACTAGCTATTCGGGGTGGACGTAGCCCAAACTGGGTGAACCGCGTATATCTGTCTCTCTCTTGTTTTATGCATTTTCTGTGTTTATATTTCTGCAATATTTTATGTGTTCCATTGCTTCGTAATATATAATTTTCTAACATTCTCTTGAGCATATTATAGTTAGAAATTTATTGTCAATGCATAAGAGATGAGGTTTTATAAGCTAAGGATGGGTCAGCAGTCTCATCTGCCTTTAACTAGTTAATTTCAACTCACTCCTTCACTCATGCAATGTTGAAAAGTCAAATTATGAAGGGTGGTCATTTTAAGGAATGAGGACATCAGTTAAAAGAATGAATTTTTGCAAAGGTCAAGTCACCACAGCACTTCAAGCCCTCCATCCACTTCATATTCACTATCTATTCACCTTTCATCCATCCCATTTCATTCTTGACAAAAAAACAAATAGAGCATCCTCTCCATTTTCAAAAACCTACACTACTCCCTTTGAGCCCTAGCATCATCATCCACTCCCTCTTCATCATTTCTCATAACTCCCATACAGTTAGAAGACCCTGAAAGAGGAGGAATGACTACTACAGGAAGACAGAATGTTGTTACAAGAAGGAAGAACAAATTATGTTAAACCCAAAGATGGAAAATCTTAAGAGAGACCTAATCAAAACAAAGAACTCCAATGACATTAGGCAACCATCTAGGCCACAAGAGAGAAGAAGAAGGCAACATAAGGAAATGAGGTATTCACCATCAAAATAAAATTGAAACTGCAGTGATGAAAAAATGTTTTCCAAGAGATCTCCAATCTTTTTCTAGCTTTTTTCCAAGGCTTAAAAATGGGAAAAGGGCATGGAGTCAAGTTGAGGGCCTGCCCTTGGCTCATAATATCATTTATGCTCAAAAAGGGTTACCTGTAGTTTTAACAGGGTTTCCTGTAGGTTTGATAGGAATTACTACAGGATGTCCTTGTTCTCATCTAAAGGTAGTTTGAAGGTTTTAGAGTGTCCAAATGATGGAACAAGGTAGAAAAAGGTTGATAAGGATATGGAAGACCTCGCTAACCTGAAAAATATTCAAGAATTCATCTTGAATAATGGCAAGAAAACAAGCTAATGGTCTCAAAAAACATTGATTTTTCTTTGCACAAATATGTTTTTGGGCTTGTCCTTGTAGAACTTACAGCCAAGATTCTTAATGCACAAGAGAGAGGCCATTGGGGCCATGGATGAGCCACAATGAGGTCACTAAGTTCTCAGAGGATGAGCAACACTTTCAACGAGGGGTATGATGGGCCTCTAAATTAGACATAAATTAAGGGCCATGCCTCTAAATTAAACATAAATTAAGGCCTATGACCATCCTTCAACACATTAAACCTATCTTTATTTGATAATGTGTTTTCAATTTTAATATATTCATTAGGAAGGTTTATGAATAATTGCATATTTGTGCATAATATTATTAATTTTTGTGGAATATTATGAGAATATTTGGCAGATTATGAAGATTTGGAGGAGGAGATAATTTAGGGACTTGTTCTCTACTACAGGAGGATCAATAATAAGTAATAAATCAATAAGATATTATGGAATTATGGCAAAGATTGTGGAACTCCAATGATTGAGAAAATCTAAGAATGTGTTCTCTGCCATTTAATGCAGATTCCTAGTATTGGGGACCAGATCCACTAATCAAGGGATTTTGGTGGAGAAAGCTTCCTACATTCATGGGGAATGATTCCAAATAATTTTTTATAAGTACCAAGTCACATTTTTCTCTAAGGATGGATTTTCATTAGTGTTCTTGTGGAGAGAAATCATATCTATGCAGCTCCATTGTATTTTCTTGCAAGGATGTAATTCTATTGATGAAAATAATGAAGATTGGTGTTATGTTCAACTTTTAAATCTTGTTCTCCTCCATAGGTCTCTAATTTTCCTTGGGCTTGGCCATCCCAGGAGCCTCAAGGCCCTTTGTATCATTTCCTTTCCTTCTTTTCACTTCTTATTCACATGCATCTCTTGTTTTTATTTCTTTCTATTTTTGTATTTAGTATTAATGATTTCTTGTTGTAGGATTGAGTTAAATGGTTGATGTAAGTTCTTTTGTAGCATCACAAGAATTATTTTATCCTTGTAAAAGCTTTGGAAGTTCATAGTAATCATTGAGCTGCTTGGATTTGTCTTCTTATTCCCAAATCTAGATTTCTGGAACTCCTTTGTGGTAAAGAACAATAAATTTCTGTTATTTTTTAGAGCATACTTACGAGCTTCAATCGAGTTGGTTCCACTTGCATTAGATCACAAAAAAAATTATAGTTCATAAGAAAAATTACCCCATTGCATTTGCACTTGATTATGTTAGGTATTTTTTAGATTTACTATCTCACTAGTTCTCGAATTTCTAGATTTTCGACTAGTAATGTTTTTCTATCTTTTAGCGGGTTAACAGAGGTATTTTTGAGTGATTCCACTTGGAATCAAAACCTAAGACATCCTAGGTAATAACAAAATTCATCCAATTTGGATTTGATTTTCTTGGTCATTAGATGAAATATAATTTCATATAGTAAATCTTTAACATCATGTAGTAAATCAGGGATCCGGTAGGAAATCATTGTAGCATCCTGTAGGAAAGCCTGTTTTGAGCCCAAATTGAGAAATATCATCATTGAAGTTGGGATTAGGCCTATACTTAACCTCCATGCCATCAAGACCATTTTAACCCTCTTGCTCCACGCTTGTCTCCCCTACCACAGATCAAGGAAAGATTATCATTTGCATTTATAAAGCAAAAAGATTTAAAAAATGAGTTCTTTTATATTTACACATGCACACAGCAGTTAGTACTCTCTAGATCATATTTCATGTTCAGTTAGTTTAAATCATCACATGTGATAAATAGGGTTAAGCTAGGTTTGTTTTATATTTATTTCATGATCTTTATGCAATTAGAATAGGTTTCTTTCCTTGTACTTTCTTTCTTACTATAGGTGAAGGTTCCATTTCAAATATTTCATTTTATGAAATCATTTTAGGATTTGACTTCAATACATGCACTCCATTACATCATGACAACAAAGGAAGGTCACATTGTGTATTGCACATGTAGTGTCAATACCTCTTATGTTTGTACAAACCCTGGGTAGATAATTAAATTCGATAGCCTTGGGAGTTGCGGCATTCTTGTTACAATATTGAGGCTCATCAACAACGGAGTATAGATACCTTGCTTCTTGATAGATGGTTTGGCGATGGTGCAGGAAATGTAGGATCTGATGTACTTTCTGACATCCCATCAAAGATTCGATGAATAGAAATACTTCTGCAATACTGCCATTGTTTTCTCAACCCTGAAATGCCCAGTGGCCTGACTGTAATGCATTTCCCAAATCATCTTCACACACTCACTTGAAGGAACACAAAGGTGTCCCCAATGGCATAATAGAGCATCCTGGAGGTGAAAACCTAGAACTTGCTGAGCCCCCAAGAGCATATGGTATGTGTGGCTGAATTTTGGGCCGCTTTTGTAGAGAAGTGGCCAATTAGAAGTCTCATGCCCAGAGGAGTTGAGCACAGTATTTAACGCCATGATCGGTGGTCGGTTGGGGCAGTATACAACATTATTTGTGCTTCCCTTTTTGTACTTGCTATTGAAATGGAACTATTGCAACTATGTGGACCACTTTTGATGGTGATCATTTTGCAACTTCCCTTGCATTTGTATGAATTGCAGTGGTTGGTGGTCTGTGTGGATAATCATTTCCTTCATCAAAATGTAATGTTTTCATTATCAGTAGGTCTGCACAATGGAATACATCTATTTATCATAAGTGGGATACTTCCAGACCATGTCTGAAAGTGTCTCACTATGATATGCCACTGGATGCCCCTGTTGAGTAAGGACTGCCCTAATAGCATAGTCAGAGGCATCTATCTCAATCTCAAATGGTTGTTGCAAGTCTGGTGATCTCAACACTAGTGCAGAGTAGAGTCAATGTTTCAACTCTGTGAATGCCTTCTGTTGAGATTCAACCCAAAATAATTTTTCTTTCGCTCCTCCTTTAGTGACTTGACTCAAGGACCAAGTGATATGAGAGAACCCCAACACGAACCTGTGGTAGAAATTGGCAAGATCCAGAAATATGCAGAGCTCTGTCAAAGTGGTTGGGGATGGCCAATCCCGAATGACTTGGATCTTGGCTAGATCCACATGCACCCCCGTTCATCAATAATGTATTCCAGATATTGAACCCGGGACATGCCAAAAGTACATTTCTCTAAATTGGCACATAGATTGTGTTGTCACAGTGTTTGGAGAACCTGTCATATGCACTGGAGGTGCTCTTCCCAACTCTGACTGAAGATCAGGATTTCATCCAAGTATACCACTAAAAATGAGTTGGTGAATGGCCGTAATATTTCATCCAAGAGCCTCATGAAGGTTTCAGGAGCATTCGTCAATCCAAAAGGCATAACCAATCATTTGAAAAGGTCCTCCTTGGCTTTGAAGGCAGTCTTCCACACACCAAAGGGTTTGATTGGTACCTAGTGATATCTCGACTTCAAGTCGATCTTCTTGAAATAATTTTCTCCCTTGAGATGGTTAAGAATGTCATGAATCCATGGGATTGGGTACCTATTTTAGAGAGTGATCTTGTTCAGCATCCGATAGTCAATACAGAGTCTCCAAGTCCCATCCTTCTTCTGTACCAACACGATCGAGCTCCCACAAGGAAATGAACTCAGTCGAATGTGACCTTTCTGTAGAAGCTCCTAAATTTGCCTCTTGATTCAATCGTCCTCTAGAATGTAGCGTCGTTAGATTGGTCCATTGGGCAATGGCGCACCTAGGGTCAAATCGATGGGGTGCTTGACCTGACAATGAAAAGGAAACCCTCCAAGGGAGATGAAGATGTTCACATACTCCTCCATGACCTTGTCCATATGCTATTTTCATGTGGAGGGGCCTTGTCTGGAGGTCATGGCCACTGTCTTCTTCTTTCCTTAAGGGCGTATCATCAGGAAAACAAATTTCTCGGTTTTTGAAATTAGCTTACTGCATTGTTTTGCAGTAACCAGAGAGATGGTGCTAGGCAGGGCTACCTCTGGTATTATGTACAGTTTATTTCCTAATGTAAGAATAATAGCATGAGGCCTTGACTCATACACAACATGTGGCTTATACAAGTATGGTTTTCCTAATAATACATTCCAAACATCAAGGGAGCAACGTCACATAATACCTCATCCATGAAGGGCTTGACACTGTATAGAAGGCGACATTGTTGGCTCACACACAGATCCTATCCTTGGTGAAGCCACCTGATGGTGTACATTTGTCGGTGTGCTATGGTCAGCAAGCCCAACCGCTTCACGACCTCTGCTGCAATGAGGTTCTTTTAACTCTCGTTGTTGACAATGAACTATAGCGGGGAACCCTTCACCCACATCTTGGAGTGGAAGAGATGCTCCTCCTCCTCTCAATCTTCAAGTTCCTCCTTCTGGATATTTGTGCCGGTAATGCTGGTGATGGGATCCACATCAAGAATCTTTTTTCCTTTTTAATTCCCCTTGTTATGTTTTGATTCAGAGTCGAAACATGCATCTGATTCTGAAGCCTTCAGCTCGACCACCAGTGATTGCTTGGCCCAACACTCACTTGTGTTGTGGGTGGATCTCTTATGGAACTCACAGCACTTTCCTGTCTCCTTCTTCAGCTTTGAAAGTGTTGTCATTTTCTTATGACCTTGACGAGTTGTCTTGGGTTCTCCCGTCTTGGCTTTGTCCTTTGTTCTACAGTTTGGGGGCACCTTTCTCTTGCTTTGGATTCATAGATCCAAAGTCTCGCTTATTCTATTTAAACACCTGCTCGATCTTGACAGCATATCGGTACGTCATGCCAAGCGAGGAGATGTCTAGGAACTCCATCTCATCCACGATGTATCTATGTAGGCAGTCACGATACTTGAGTACCAAATGTTTCTCAAAATACTTGATGCCCAAATTTGTGCATAGGGTATGAAAAACATTTGTAAACTTTGAAACATCTTGGTCTCTTCCATATCGCAGAATGGTCCACTTTATGTATTTTCCCTCATACCTCCCTACAGGGTAGTACTGCTCCTTGATGGTGTCTCGAAATGAATTCCAAGTCGTAGTAGCTGAAAACAGTGAGTTCGTAATTTCATCCTTCTCATAATAGGTTTTCCACAGTCCGTGAGGTGGGGGGCGGCTTTGAGAAGAGAAAAAGTGATCTTTTCTTGACTGGAAAAATCATGAACATAAAAATATTCTTCTAATAGATTCAACCATTTATCTACGATTTCTGCGTCTATTTGGCCATCAAATATGGGAATGTCAAAGTTTACTTGTACCTTAAAAGGTGTGGAGCCTCCAAAGTGGATGCAACGCTGGTGGGCAACCGTTGAAGGATATGAGAAAAGTTATCCATCATCACATTCCTTTGTTTCTCGAGGGCTTCCTCAAGAAATATGATAGGATCTCTTGCTCCCTCATCTTTATTTTCTTCCTCCATGGGAGGCCGTCGGGATTTACAGGGCTAGTATTGCAAAGGTTCGACCAGTTCAAGGCCTAACTCCTTATATCCTAACCTCGTTAGGGACATGAAAAGAAAAATACAAAAAAATCAGACTGTTATGATACCACTGATCTGAATTTAAACAAGAATGCAACAAATTACAGATATAACCATAAATACAGAGATGTACCAAAAAATAACACTTCCTCTAATTAATATCAAACAATGAAATATACTTACAAATAGTATGGAAATGAGACTAGCTTAACGATGATAGCTTATCTCTGAGGAGAAATGTGGTGGCTACTAGTGAGCACCAGTATTGCAGCAATAATGTTGCAACTCCTGGGCTGCCTACTTTATTCTTATCAACCCGATATTTCGTAAAACTTGGAAGCGACAGTGCTATATGCACAAGTACTAGTTCTTACTGCAGGCTATCACTTGGTCATCTGGCGCAAGATCACTAGGACCTCAAGCCAACTTCTATGGATTCCAGAAGAAGCTTTAGGTGTGCTGAAAGAAAGGGAAGCTTAATCTACAGAGGCTACTCTAATTACAGAAAGGAAAAACATTGAAATGTAATGTAAACCTAGCAAACCCTACTTAACCAACTAATCCTACTTTTGCAAAAAGCACTATGAAAACCATGAAATGATTGCCATTACCTACTCAAGGAAGTAAACAACATCTACTCAAGCTATTTCTAGAAGTAAATGAGCAAAAAACATCTTTTTGGTTTTTTATGTATTTTTAGTGAAATTGGCATACATGTATTTTATTATGTGTGAAGGTGGAAGCGAATAGGTGACATTGAAGGGTGACTTTGGGGTTTGAGGAGATGAAGGATGGTGTGGATGGGTCCTAGGAGGTCTGGGGTGGCCTTCTAGAGGCTTTTCCCACACTTGGCCTTCAAAAGAAAGCCTACAGGAAAATCTACAAGAGGACACATGGGATCTACAGGAGGTCTACAAGAGGATGCCGAGAGCAGTTTTGAAGGTTTTGAAGGTGTGAGAGTGGGTAGAAAGGGTAGATGAAGGCTGGGATGATGTGTTAGGGAACCTAGGGTTCACCAAGGATCACTAGGAGAGGGAAAGATGGTCAGGAGAGAGGAAGAAATCTTGTGGAAAAACACAGAAAACTAAGGTAGATTTGAGGTAAACTTTGGGCAACCTATAGGGCATAAATCAGGGAGAGAATGTGATGCTTGATAGGCTGACCTGCTGTGAGAAGAAATCTGCTACAAAATAACTAACACTCAAACAATGAAATCAAGCAAGCAAGGAAATTAAGTACATCAAAAAAACAGAATTTTGCATCAAGCTAATCTACATTATGAGTTATGGAAAGAAATGTTGAAAATTGCTATAATGAGAGAAAGCATGGAAGAAGACTTGTTGTAAAGACAGAAATGAGTTTGGTGAAAGAGATCTAAAGCAAAGCATTAACCTTCTAACAAACTACAACACTAGAAATCCTATGGAGAAGGAAAATCTATGTTTTTGTGGCAGCAAGAGGGTCTTGGCCTCAGTTCATGGTCCCAAAGGGAGGAAAGGAGGCCAAGGCACTATTGCTAGCCTTTTGTATCTTCTTTCTATCACTATTTAACCTTTTATAGGAAACACAAATGGAAAAAAACTTCTAAATCACCAAAAGCAACCTATGATTAACCAAGAAAGAAATTCATCTAACAACAACTAATCCATAAACTGAAACAAAGCATATAAATACAATGATCCAGGTGGATATTGGTGGCCCCCCGCTAATTCCACTTGGATCCCCTCTAGTGCTTCTTTCATTTTTTTCAGTTTCCTTAATTATAGCATAGTTTACTATTTTTAGCAGTTTTTCAGGTCCTAAACTTCCGGAACCGTTTTGAGGCCCTAAACGACGTTTTTTGGGAAATCTACCGCAGCGATTTTTCTATCTGAAAATCGTCTTTTCCATCATAGTCCTCAGAGAGGTCTTTCCAACGGGCTATTATGCACGTCAAACGAAGATAACACGACCAATTCGCAACCCCGGGAAGTTGATGTACCAACTTACCCAAAAACAGGGCCCACAATTTGGCGTTTCATCTTCTAGGGTTAGGTTTTGGAATGTGAAGGGTTTTCCATTGTTTCTCAACAATAAATAGGCCTTCAAGCCTCATTGTAACACAGTTTAGAGGCATGTAGCCACACATCTCTTCTCAGAGATAAGCTACCATTGCCCCAGTTGGTTTATTTCCATTTCTGGTTGTAAGCATATTTCAATATTTTCCATTAATGAAATGAAGTATTATTTCCGTTGCATCTTGTATATATGGTTATCTCTGTAATTTTTTGTGTTCCTTTTTAAGTCTGGATCAGTGGTATGAGAGAGGTATGCTTTTTTCTCTATTTTTCTTTGCATGTCCCCAACGAGGTCGGGATATAAGGAGTTAGGGCTTGACCTGGTCGAACCTTTGCAAGACCAGCCTCGCAAATCCCGACGGCCTCCCATGGCGGATGAGAAGAAAGACGAGGGAGCAGGAGATCCTATCAAAATCTTGCTCGAAGAAGCCCTCGAGCGACAACGGAATGCGATGATGGACAGCTTTGCCCAATCCTTCAATAGCTACCCAAAAGTGAGGCATCAGCTTCCAACAGCTACTCTGGAAACGCCACGCCCTTTAAGGTACAAGTTAATTTTGAAATCCCCATATTTGAGGGTTAGATAGACGCAGATGCCGTATATAAATGGTTAAATCTACTAGAGGGTTATTTTTCTGTTCATTAATTTTCGAGTCGGGAAAATATTGTTTTCGCTCTTCTCAAAGCAGCCCCCCACGTCAAGGACTGGTGGGAAACCTACTGCGAGCAGAAATATGAAACTACAGGCTCACTATTTTCAGCCGCACCCACCTGGAATTCATTCCGGGATGCCATTAAGGAGCAATACTACCCTGTTGGAAGCTATGAGGATGAATACATAAAGTGGACCACGCTGTGGCAGGGAAGGGATCAAGATGTGCCGGAGTTCACCAATATTTTCCATACCCTTCGCACGAAGTTGAGTATCAAGGATTCGGAGCAGCATTTGATACTCAAATACCACGGCTGCTTGCACAAGTACATCCAGGAAGTAATGGAATTCCTGAACATCTCCTCACTCGGCATAGCATATCGATATGCCGTCAAGATCGAGCAGAAGTTTAAACAAAAGAAGCGAAACTTTGGATCTACAAATCCAAAGCAAGGGAAAGGCGCCCCGAAACCACAAAACAAAGGACAAAGCCAAGGCGGGGCAGCCCAAGACAACCCGCCAAAGCTACAAGCAAAGAATAGTGCTACAAAGCCGAAAAAGGACACGAGAAAATGGTGTGAGTTCCATAAGAGCTCCACTCACAACAGAAGTGAGTGTCGAGTGAAGCAGTCACTATTGGCTGAGCTAAAGGTTTCAGAATCAGATGCAGGTTCTGACTCTGAGTCAGAACCCGACAAGGGGAATGAAAAAGGGAGGTAGATCATTGATGCGGATCCCAACACCACTATTGCTACTGCCAAGATCCAGAAAAATGAACTCGAAGATCCAAAGGAGGAGGAGCATCTCTTCCACTCCCATATGTGGGTAAGGGGCTCCCCGCTATAGTTCATTGTTGATAGCGAGAGCCAAAAGAACCTTATTTCGGCAGAGTTCATGAAGCAGTTGGGCTTACCGACCATAGCACATCCACAACCGTACACCATCGGGTGGCTGCACCAAGGATGGGATCTTCGTGTGAGCCAACAGTGTCGCCTTCCATACAACATCAAGCCCTTCATAGATGAGGTATTGTGTGACATTGCTCCCCTTGAAGTTTGTGGTGTATTATTAGGATAGCCATACTTGTGGAAGCGGCATGCTGTGTATGAATCAAGGCCCCGTGCTGTTATTATTACATTGGGAAATCAGTTGTACAGGATACCAGAGGTAGCACCGCCTACTGCTATCTCTTTGAACACTGCAAAACAATGCAGTAAACTCATTTCCAAAACTGGAAAATTTGTTTTCCTGATGATATGCCCTCAAGGAAAGAAGAAGATGGTGGCCACAACCTCCAGACAGGGCCCCTCTGCGCGACAACTACAGGTGGACAAGGTCATGGAGGAGTACGAGGACATCTTCAACTCCCCCGTAGGGTTCCTATGCACTGTCAGGTCAAGCACTCCTTCAATCTGACCCTAGGTGCGCCTCTAACCAATGGACCAATTTATCAGCACTTCATTCTGGAGAATGATGAAATCAAGAGGCAGATTCAGGAGCTACTGCAGAAAGGCCACAATTGTCCGAGTTCATCACCTTGCGGGAGCCCAATTGTGTTGTTACAGAAGAAGGATGGGACTTGGAGACTCTGTATTGACTATCGGGCGCTGAAAAAGATAACTGTCCATAATAGGTACCCGATCCCACGGAAAGATGACCTCCTGGACCAACTAAAGGGGGCAAAATATTTTAGCAAGATTGATCTGAAGTCAGGATATCACCCGGTATCGATCAAACCCTTTGATGTGTGGAAGGCTGCCTTCAAAGCCAAGGAGGGCCTTTTCGAATGGCTGGTTATGCCTTTCAGGTTGACGAATGCTCCTGCAACCTTCATAAGGCTAATGGATGACATCTTGCGGCCATTCACGAACTCATTTGTAGTGGTATACTTGGATGACATTCTGATATTCAACCAGAGTTGGGAAGAGCACCTCCACCACATCCAACAGGTTCTCCAAACACTCTGACAACACAAGCTATGTGCCAATTTGGAGAAATGCACTTTTGGCATGACCCAGGTTCAGTATCTGGGATACATTATTGATGGGGGTGCATGTGGATCTAGCCAAGATGCAAGTCATTCGGGATTGGCCATCTCCAACCACTCTGATAGAGCTCTGTAGCTTTCTAGGTCTTGCCAACTTCTACCATAGGTTCATGTTGGGGTTTCCTCATATCACTTGACCTTTGAGTCAAGTCACCAAGGGAGGAGCGCAGGCAAAAAAAATTTGGTCTGAATCTCAACAGAAGGCATTGATAGAGTTGAAAGATCACCTCTGCATGGCACCAGTGCTCGTGTTACCAGATTTACAACAACCATTTGAGGTTGAGACAGATGCCTCTGACTGCTATTGGGGCAGTCCTTACTCAACACGGGCATCCAGTGGCATATCACAGTGAAACACGTTCAAACACAGTCCGAAAGTACCCCACTTATGATAAAGAGATGTATTCCATTGTGCAAGCCTGCTGACAATGGAAGCATTACATTTTGGGGAAAGAAACGGTCATCCACACAGACCACCAACCCCTGCAGTTCATACAAACCCAAGGGAAATTGCAGAATGATCGCCATCAGAAGTGGTCCACATACCTGCAACAGTTCCATTTGAATATCAAGTATAAGAAGGGCAGCACTAATAATGTTGCAGATTTCCTCAGTCGAAAACCGATCATGGCGTTAAGCACCGTGCTCAACTCTTGTGGGCACGAGACTTCTGATTGGCCACTGCTCTACAAAAGCGACCCAGAATTTGGCCACACATACCAGAACCTCTTGGAGGGTCAGCATGTTTCTGATTTTCACCTCCAGGATGGCCTGTTATGCCACCTAGGGCACCTTTGTGTTCCTTCAAGCGAGCGTGCCAAGATGATTTGGGAAGCACACTACAGTTGGGCTGTTGGGCATTTTAGGGTCGAAAAAACGGTGGCAGTACTGCAGAAGTATTTCTATTGGCCCAATCTTCGACAGGATGTTGGGAAGTAGATCAGGTCATGCACTGCCTGCGCCATTGCCAAACCGACCATCAAGAAGCAAGGCCTCTATACCCTACTGCCCACCCCTAATCGGCCCTGGGAATCCATCTCCATGGATTACATGTCGGGCTTTACTTCCACTAAGCATGGAAATGACTGTGTTTTTGTAGTCGTCGACAGGTTCTCAAAGATGGCCATTATGGCGGCCTGCAAGAAGAATATCACAGCAGAAGCCACTGCTAAACTCTTCTTTGAACGAGTGTGGGTACACTTTGGGATCCCACAGTCTATCATCTCAGATCGGGACAGCAGGTTCCTTGGTACATTTTGGTCCAGTCTCTGGTCAATGCTGGACACCAAACTCACTAAGTCCACAGCCTTCCATCCTCAAACTGATGGCCAGACAGAGGTTGTCAACAGGATGATCGTACACATTCTGCGCATGTACAACTCCAAGCATCCACGCACATGGGACGAGAGCCTCCCCTATGTTCAGCACAGCTACAACCGGGCTCTCCACAGCTCGACTGGATACAACCCTTTTCAGGTGGGCTTGGGATTCCAGCCATTATGTCCCATTGATGTGGCCATGCCATTTGCAGCTACTCATGTAGATTCTGCTCATGTCCAGTCCGAAACAAATAAGGCAAACAACTTCATTGAGCACATCCAACATATTCGCCAGAAGGTTCATGACATTTTGGAGAAAGCAAATGCTAAGTAAAAGCAACGACATGATCAACATCGGGTGTCACACAAGTTTCAGGTGGGTGACAAAGTCTGGTTGCATTTGCAAAAGGAACGCCTTACCAGAGCCTATCGGAAACTCAGACCACTCCGATATGGCCATTACACCATTACCAAGGCTGTGGGAGACAATGCATTTGAGCTCAGCATTCCCCCATTCCTTGGCCTACACTCGGTGTTCAATGTCGACCGCCTTCGGCCATACTTTCCACCATTACTAGACATGTTCGACATTGCAGAAAAACTCACATCCACAGAGTTAAATCCAGCTTGCATGGAACAGGCTGCAACTGATCGGATCATGGACACACAGATCAAGCACACTCACCAGCAGAATACCCAACTGTATCGAATTGTCAAAGCAGGACAACTCCTTCACCAGGGCAAGTGGCTCACGAGGGACCAAGTTCAGCAAAAGTTTCCTCATCTCATGGAGGAACTCAACGCAATGGGGACCATTGCTTCCTAA